>SNQJ01S0011052.1:34243-69959 GCA_010110895.2 Picea sitchensis
AAGACCGTTTGATTGTTAGCGTCCTAACCCACACATAGGTAGAGCAATATATTCAGAGGTAATAAAGGTCAATATTAATGAGGCCTTTCAATAAAATAGAATAAGGCGGATGTAAGAAGACCTAATAGAAGCTTCTGCTTCTAAAAGGATCTTCCTCTAGATGCTTCTTTTTAGTATAAATAGGATTCGAGGGTATGAGAACCCTAGCTTGGATATTATTGTAATAGAGATCTGCTCAACTGGAGGTTGCCCCCTTGAAGAGGCTCGTGAACATTGCTTTCAGATTCAAAGTGTTATTTATGTTGTTATTCTTATATCATTTCAGTGTTATTGTGGTGAATGTTCTGGTTATATTGTTATTATTCTGCCATTACTAGCATTTTATTTTTGTTCTGCATACATTTTATATCTGGTATATTATAGGCACCTTCGAAAAGAAACCACTTCGAAGGAATAAAACCCTTCAAGGTACAAGTTAACTTAGGAATTCCTTTATTTGAAGTCCAGATAGATGCAAATTCTTTGGAGAAATGGTTAATTTTTCTAGAGGGTTATTAGTCTGTTAAAACAGTATTGATAATGAAAATATCACATTCCCGCTACTTAATTCCCTTCCCCATGTAAAATATTAGTGGGACACTTACTAGGCGTAATATGTCATAGATGAGTTTGTGACATTTTAGATACAATACATGTGTATTATTTTCATTCTTGAGCCGAATACACCTTCCAATGATGTCTAGGGTAGTGATTTGTGAAGTTAACCTGTAATGTTCCCAAGCCAATTGTTTTTTCTTGGAACACTAACTGGTCACTGTTTAACTGATGTGTGTGTGTTTGCTTGCAGGATTACTTGTGAGTTAGGTATTAGGGTTTATAGTTCAGTTAACAAACATAGATATGAATATATAACAATGAAAATTCAAGATATGGAACCAAAAACATAAATCTGACCTTTATTGATATAATAAGAAATAACCTGATACAATAAGGATGGAGATCTCGAATAACATCATATGGATCCAATAGATAAGATATGAGCTGCTAAAAAATGCTCCCGACAAGAAGATATTAGCCTCCAAAGGCTAAATACAAGATGAAGACCAATATAAGAAGAACCAAGGTCAAGTCCAAACCCCATGGCTGATGGCACGTCCTCTTGAAGAGCTGAGAAGACCCAATATTTTGGCCTATCTGATGGAAGCCTCAAAATGACTCCAAACCCTGTATAATGATAAATCAGGGTGAGTAGAACCCCCTCCTTAAGTCTCAAGCCGAAATTCCAAGAGAGGCTCCTCCAAATGTTGAATCCTCAAGAGAAGTTACACCCTCCTAAATCCTGTCAATTCCCAATAATTCAGCCCTGATGAAGGAGACCTCCAAATGCCCTAAAAAATCTCAGAAAGATAGATCGGGACACTGCAAGTCACTAGGTGAAGTCTCAGGGTCATATATGAAGTATAACCCCTCCAAACTTAATAGATCAGAATCTCACTAGTGCCCTCCTTCTCTCCAAAGTGTGCCAATGATCTAGGAAATCATTCGAAAAAGAGTAACACTCTCAAAATGAAATAGAATTGATGATCAAGGCCCTGGAAGAAAAAACCAAGCGCTAGAATGTCCAAAATCCCTGTCAATCTCTTGGATCAAACTTCCTTCAATGAATGGTGCACCTTCCTGCTGAAAACCATCAAGGGTACAACCTACAGTTGTCCTGGATGAGTAATTGTTGTAGAATGGTGTGGGTGAAGTATTTCATCCTAGAGACCAAGCTTGGAACAAGATAGGTGGAATGTTTCACCAATGAATTGTTCTCTAGGTTTTGTATTCTCAAAACCCTCAAAATTGTGTGCTCAAGAGCCCAAAATAAATTTGCAATAATAATCCAAGATGAGTGAGAGGAACTCCCTAGGATTTCCTTTGTACCTCCATTATATTCCTCTGTTGAGTTAGTTAACCCTTAGGTTCAACTCCTAACTAAACCTCAATTGTTACAATTCTTCAGTGAATTACTTTTTACCTTTTCAAGTCAACTTAATATTATAACGTTTAGTCTGGTTGACTTCCCCCCCTGTTGCATGAGACTATAGTCTAGTGGGGGTGACTAGACTACTAAGTCCCTCCAATCCTCTTCATCAAGAGGTGGGGGACATTACAGTCTCCCCTGCTAGGAATTGCTTTCCCACAAGCAATTCTGCACCTGTCTCATGTATCACATGTTCGCTCTCCCAAGTAGCATCCTCAATAGGCAAGTCCTTCCATTTGACTAAGTATTCCTTGATGGTTGGATCTGTATGGTTGGATATTTAAGTAAACCATGTCACCAACCTCAAATGTATGCTCTACCATGTTCTTGTATGCCTGGACCTTTTGTTGATTATGTTCTCTTTGCAGGTGATCTTTAAGTTCTTTGACTATGTCCTGACTCTGTTGCACCCAATCTTGTACCATCGGAGCTATTTTATAACCAAAGGAAATCTCTACAAAGGAGAGAGGGTCATAACTATACAGGGCCCTGAATGGAGTCATACCAATGGACATATGATAAGTAGTGTTGTAACAGTATTCCCCCAAGTGTAGCCACCTAACCCATGCCTTTTGTTGCCCTGCTACATAATTTTTGAGGTATCGTTCCACCCACTTGTTGGTTATTTGAGTTTTCCCATTAGTCTGAGGGTCGTAACTGGTGCTAGGGGTCAAGGTCATACCAACCAACCTAAAACCTTATTGGCAAAAGGTGCTCATAAATCAGCTATCCCTGTCACTAACAATGGTCTTGGGTAAACCATGTAGTCTAAAGATCTCCCTGAAGAATAAATATGCAACATGTGTTGCACTGAAGTTTATGGAAATGGAGAAGAAGTGTGAAAATTTAGTTAACCTATCCACCACCACAAAAGTACAATTTTTCCCCTATGCCCTTGGAAATCATGTGATGAAGTCCATAGAGATCCTTTCCCATTTGTGCTCTGGGATGGGTAGAGGTTGTAACAGTCCTGTTGGATGTGTATTCTCATCCTTGTTTTCCTATAAAGTAGTGCACTCCTTGATGTGGTGCACTACATCTTCTTTGAGACCTCTCCATGAAAACCTTTCCCTTGCATGTATGTTTTAACAATTCTTTGGTGCCTTGCCACCAGTGAATCATGAAATTCTTACAATACCTTGGCCTTAAAGGCTGACTCAGAAACCAAGAAAATTCAACCCTTGTAGTAGATGACATCATTTATGATTCTAAAGTTGTCATCCTATATATTCCCATCCATCAACTGACAAGTGAATTGGTTTTTTGAGTATTCTACCAAGAGCTGGGCCTTATAGTCAACTGAAATATCAATCATAGCATAAAGGGATGACCTTCTAGATAATGCATCTGCCACTACGATATTCTTCCCCTTGACAAATTCAATGTCAAAATCATCGGCCTGTATTTTTCTAACCCACTTATGTTGCCTCTCATTTAAGTCCTTTTGTTCCAAAAAGTACTTAAGGTTGTTGTGATCTGATCTCACTGCAAATCTTGATCCTACCAAGTATTGTTTGAATTTGGTCAATGCATGCATGATGGACAACATTTATTTATTATAGATAGTGTAGAGAAGCTCATGGCCCCTCAACTTTTGGCTCTCATAGACAAGGGGGTGCCTTTTATGCATAAGCACAACCCCAATTCCCTCTTCAGAGGCATCACACTCCAATGTGAAGGGTTGGCCGAAATCTGGTAGGGCTAAAACTGGGCATGTGCTCATCACCTTTTTCATTTTTTCAAATGTAAATTGTGCCTCTGAACTCCATCTGAAAGCCCTTTTCTTGATCAAATTAGTCAAGGGTGCACAAAGTAGTGAGAAACCCTTGACGAACCTCATGTAATAGCAACAAATGCCAAGAAACCCCCTTAACTTTGTAAGGGTCTTAGGTGTGCACCAGTCAAGTATGGCTTGGATCTTCTCTTGGTGTACCTGTACCCATTTTACTCCAATGATGTGTCCCAAGTAGAGGACCTTTGTCATTCCAAATTCACATTTGGACTCCTTGGCATACAAGGATTGGTCCTCCATGATGGCTAGAATCTGTTCCACATGCTGAAGATGTTCCTCCCAAGTCCTTTTATAGATCAACAAGTCATCAAAAAACAAAAGGAGGTTCTTCCTCAACTGTTTTTTGAAGACGTGATTCATTCAATATTGAAATGTGGTTGGTGAATTAGTCAATCCAAATGGAATCACTAGGAATTCATAGTGGTCATAGTGACATTTGAAGGCATTTTTGGGGATGTCCTGCTCCCTCATTTTGATCTGATGATAGCCAGAGCATAAGTCAATCTTGGTGAAGTAAACAACCCCATGGAGCTCATCCAATAGTTCATCAATCCTCGGAATGGGATAGATGTTCTTAATAGTTTTCTTGTTTAATGCCATGAAATCAATGCACATGTGCATGGCTCCATCATTCTTCTTTACTAGTACTATTGATGATGCAAAAGGATTGGAACTTGGTATAATGTGACCCATGTCTAGCAGTTCTTTGATGGCCTTCTCTATCTCATCTTTGTACTTCTTTGGTTGTCTGTAGGGAGTGGTGATGATTGGTTTTTCTCCCTCTTCCAGCTCTCTGATATGATCAAACCCCCTATCTGGTGGTACTCCTGGTGGAATGGGTCCAAACACCTTGCTATGTTTGTCAATGATTATCTAAATCTATGGTGCATAGTGAACCTCTCCTTTCTTGTCCACACATACTGGAATCCTACTCTCAACATCATATACAATGTCCTCTCTTCTGAAAATGGTCTCCATGCGCTTTGTTGTAACCACTCTGGATGTGTTTCCATACATGCCCCCGAGAACTACCTTTTTCCCACTTTCTTTTGTGAAATACATATCCATGGTTTTGTAGTTGGTGGTGATT
This sequence comes from Picea sitchensis, assembly GCA_010110895.2. Lineage (NCBI taxonomy): Eukaryota > Viridiplantae > Streptophyta > Pinopsida > Pinales > Pinaceae > Picea > Picea sitchensis. The sequence goes on from SNQJ01S0011052.1 coordinate 39,152, forward strand.
GGTCCCAAGGTACTAAGCCACAAAAATCCAAGGATTATGTTTGTATCTGGGAGTTCCATCACATAGAAGTCTTGTGCTAAGTCATGTCTACCCAATGCAAGCTTCATCCCTGGAATATACCTGTTACAGGGCATGGTGCTTCCTCCTGCTACCTCCACCTTGAATCCTTCAAATTCAACTATGGGTATGTGCCTCCTCTATAGCAGTGATGAGTCAATGAAGTTGTGAGAAGAACCCCCATCAATGAGAATTGAAACCTTATGTCCCTATAGTACCCCTCTCATTCTGAAGGTGTTATACTTGGGTACCCCACTGATGGATGCTAACGTAGCCTTCTCTTTTGTTGTCATGACGTGACCTGGACCTTCTTCTTCAACAATTTCGGTGGTATCTGCTGCTATATTCTGCAAGTGGTTGAAATCTTCCTCTTCTTCATTGTCTGAAGTAACCTCAATGTAGTGGGCCTTGCCTCTGCCTATGCACTTGTGGGATGGATCCCAAGGCTCTTTGCATGTATAGCATAGTTGTTTTCTTCTTAGTTCCCTCCTTATGTTCTCATCCATCCTACCTCTTCCCCTATCAAACCCCCTTGGGTCTCTTCCTCATGGGTTCATTGGAGTTATTTGGTCTCTTACTCTGGTGTTTAGAGGTGGTCTAGGAATAAACTTAGATTTCATTGTTGGGCCTAGATCTCTCATCCTCCATATAGCATCCTACAAGTTGGTAAGCTTGAAATCCTTAACCTATCCCTTTAAGGGTTCCATCAAACCCTCTGTGAAAAGCATCATGAGTCTTGACTGTGACACATCTTGTACCATGACTGATATCCTCTGAAACTCCTCAATATATACCTCAGGTGATCCTTCCTGTCTGAGTTGGGTGAGTTCCCTAAAATGGAGTTTTGGATCCCCCTGGTCAAACCTGTTAATGAGCCTCTGTGTAAACTTTGTGTATGCCACTATCTGATTGTGGCCAAGTGTAGATAACCCATGGTACCACCAGTCATGAGATTTTCCCTCCAAGTACATGGTGGAAAAATTTATGACATCCATCTCTCTCATGGGGTTAAGTTGTAGGTAAGTATCCAGTTTTTTCACCCAAGCCTATGCAATCATCTTGGGTGACCCTTCAAAATAGGGGATATCCATTTTTTCATCCCTCAACTCTAACTCATAGTTTCTCCTATGGTATGCCCTAGGTTTTCCCCTAAGTTTGAATCCACAATACTGATCCAATGTCATCTGTCTCTGGACTGCTATGCTCAATGAGTTATATTCCCTAACATACTATGCAAACTTGTCCTCCATTTCATCTTGGAATTCTGGTTGTGTTTGTTCATCCAAAAACAAAGGTAGATAGGGCCTATGAGTGGTCCTGCTATGTGTTTGTCCCTGCGATACTCCCCTTCCATGGATTTCTCCCTTGGTATGATAATAGGTAACATGCTCTTGCTGATGTCTGTTCTCACCATGAGATCCACTAGATTCTCTATTGGCATAAGATTCAGGACCTTTTCCCCCATGATTCATCTGCATCAAAATATGTGATATCAACTCTTGGATATCAATTACCTTTTTCAAGGTTCCTGCCATCTCTTCATGTCCCCTACATACTTTCTCTTGGTTTTCCTGCATGTGACATACAAGTTTACTTTGTGACACCTCTATGGAATGTTGTAGGTCCCTAGTGATTCCTGCTAGAATTTGTGTCTCACTGTCCTCACCTGACCCTTCCATTTCTGCCTTTGCCTCACCTGTTTGTTTCATTCTTCTGCCCATATAAATTCCATTGAACTTCTGCATGTGCTAAACCTCACAGGATAGGGGGATCAACACTCTGATACCATTGTAATGTTATGAAGCCAATTTTTTTCGCTTGGAACACTAATTGCTCACTGTTTAACTGATGTGTGTGTGTTTTCTTGCAGGTTTACTTCTGAGTTAGGTCTTAGGTTTTATAGTTCTGTTAACAAGCATATATCTAAAGATATAACCAACAACATAATATATGGAACCAAACAACATATATTTTACCTTTATTGATATAATTCAAGAACCTGATACAATAAGGATGCATATCTGGAATAAAATCAGATGGATCCAATAGATAAGATATGAGTTGTTACAAATGCTCCCGAAAATAATATTCTAGCCTCCAAAGGTTGAATACAAGATGAATACCAATATAAGAAGAACTAGGGTCAAGTACAAACCCCCTGGTTGATGGCACATCCTCCTGAAGAGTTGAGAAGACCCAATATTTTGGCATGTCTGATGGAAGCCTCCAAATGACTCCAAACCATGTAGAATTATAGATTGGGGTGAGTCAAACCCCCTCCTAAAGTCTCGGGCCAAAATGCTAAGAGAGGATCCTCCAAATGTTGAATCCTCAAGTGAAGTTGTGCCCTCCTAAATCCTTTCAAAGCCCAATAATTTTTCCATGATGAAGGAGACCTCCAAATGCTCTGAAACTTCCTAGAAATATAGATCGGGACACTGAAAGTCACCAGGTGAAGTCTAAGGTTCATATACGAAGTATAACCCCTCCAAACTGAATAGATCTGAATCTCACTAGTGCCCTCCTTCTCTCCAAAGTATTTCAATGCTCTAGTAAATTAGCTGGAAAGAGTAACACTCTCAAAATGCACTAGAACTGATGATCAAGGCCCTGGAAGAAAAACCTAAGAGCTATAATGTCCAAAAGCCCTGCCAATCTCTTGGATCAAACTTTCTTTAATGAATGGTGTGCCCTCCTGCTGAAAACCCTCAAGGGTACGGCCTGCAACTGTCCTAGATGAGTAACTATTGTATAATGGTGTGGGTGGAGTACTTCATCCATGATACCAATCTTGGAACAAGATAGGTGAAATCTTTCACCACCGAATTCTTCTCTAGGGTTTGTATTCTCAAAACCCTCAAAACTGTGTGCTCAAGAGCCCAAAATAAATTTGCAATAACAATCCAAGATGAGTCAGAGGTGTTCCCTAGGCTTTCCTTTATAGATCCATTATATTCCTATGTTGAGTTAGTTAACCCTTAGGTTCAACTCCTAACTCAACCTCAAGTGTTCTGATTCTTCAGTGAGTTACTTTTCACCTTTTCAAGTCAACTTAATATTATAACGTTGAGTCTGGTTGACTTTTCCCACTGTTGCATGAGACTATAGTCTAGTGGGGGTAACTAGACTACTAAGTCCCTCCAATCCTCTTCATCAAGAGGTGGGGGACATTATAGTATCCCCTGCTAGGAATTGCTTTCCCATAAGAAATTATGCATTTGTCTCGTGTATCACATTTTCGCTCTCCCAAGTAGCATCCTCAATAGGCAAGTCCTTCCATTTGACTAAGTATTCCTTGATTCTCCTCCTTTTTAGTTTCTTCTCCCAAACCTTTAGTACCTCCTCTGGAACTACTATCAATTGCCCTTCCTCATCTAAGGATGGAAGTACCTCAAGTGGAATGATGTGTTGGCCTCTGGCCCTCTTGAATCATGACACATGGAAGATGTTGTGTATCTTACTACCCCGTGGAAGATCAAGCTCATAAGCCACAACCCCTACTTTTTTGTTGACCCTTTAGGGCCCAAAGAATTGGGGTTGGAGATTTTCTACTCCACTTTTCTTGATTGAAGCCTGTCTGTATGATTGGATCCTTAAGTAGACTAGGTCACCAACCTCAAATGTATGCTCTACCATGTTCTTTTCTTCCTGGACCTTTTGTTGATTCTATGCTCTTTGCAGGTAATCTTTAAGTTCTCTGAGTATGTCATGACTCTGTTGCACCCAATCCTGTACCATCGGAGCTCTGTTATCATGAAAGGAAATCTCTACAAAGGAGAGAGGGTCACAACTGTCCAAGGCCTTGAATGGAGTCATACTAATGGACATATGATAAGTGTTGTTGTAACAGTATTCCCCCGGGTGTAGCAACCTAACCCATGCCTTCTGCTGCACTGCTACATAATTTCTGAGGTAGCCTTCCACCCACTTGTTGACTATTTTGGTTTTCCCATCAGTCTGAGGGTGGTAAATGGTGCTAGTGGTCAAGGTCGTACCAACCAACCTGAATAATTCCTACCAAAAGGTGCTCATAAGTCGACTATCCCTGTCACTAACAATGGTCTTGGGTAAACCATGTACTCTGAAGATCTCCCTGAAGAATAAATCCACAACCTGTGTTGCACTGAAGTCTATGGAAATGGAGAAGAAGTGTGAAAAATTAGTTAACCTGTCCACCACCACAAAAATACAATCTTCCCCCTATGCCCTTAGCAATCCTGTTATGAAGTCCATATATATTCTTTCCCATTTTTGCTCTGAGATGGGTAGAGGTTGTAACAGTCCTGCTGGATGTGTATTCTCATCCTTGTTTTCCTGGCAAGTAGTGCACTCCTTGATGTGGTGCACTACATCTTCTTTGAGACATCTCCATGAAAACCTTTCCCTTACCTGCCTATATGTTTTGAAAATTCCTTGGTGCCCTGCCATTAGTGAATCATGATATGATTGCAATACCTTGGCCTTAAAGGCTGACTTAGGAACCAAGAAAATTCGGCACTTGTAGTAGATGATGTCATTTATGATTCTGAAGTTGTCATCCTGTATCTACCCATCCATCAATTGACAAGCGAACTAGTTTTTTGAGTATTCTACCAAGAGGTGGGCCTTCCAGTCAACTAAAATATTGGTCATAGCATAAACTGATGGAATTCTAGATAATGCATCTGCCACTACGTTATTCTTCCCCTTGACAAATTCAATGTCAAAATCATAGGCCTGCATTTTTCTAACCCACTTTTGTTTCCTCTCATTTAAGACCTTTTGTTCCAAAAAGTACTTAAGGTTGTTGTGATCTGATCTCACTACAAATATTGCTCCTACCAAGTATTGTCTAAATTTGGACAATGCATGCATGATAGAGTTAGCCAGTAGAACTTAATCTTGGTAGAGGTTATCACTAGGTTGAAGCTACCAATGATGTTGCATGCTTATCCATACACCATCAATTGGTTGATTTAGGGATGAGACATGCATGTAATTATACAATGTTGCTTACACTATGGCATCAAGCCCTTCAAAGATGACATACTATGTGATGTTATCCTTCTTGAATTTTGTGATGTTCTTTTAGTACAACCATATATGTGGAAGTGACATGTTTATGAATCTAGGCCATGTAGTGTCATTTTTACTTTGGGAGGTCAACTCTACAAGGTACCAAAGGTAGTTCCCACTACTATAATCTCTTTGATATGAAGGAAGCAATGTAGGAAGGTAATATCTTAGACAAAAACATATTTCCTCTTAATAATTTAGTTAGGAGGAAAATAAAATATCACCATGACTGTCAAGGCCTTTGCACAAGGTCTCTCTACACAACAAACACAGGTGGACAATATGGTGGAAGAATAAAAAGATATATTCACTGCACCTATAGAGGTGCCTCTACACTATCAGTTAAATCATGCAATTGATTTTGGCACATGATGCTCCTCTACCTAATAACCCGGTATACAACTCTTTTTTGGAGAATGAATAGATTTAAGAGATAATTTAAAAGGGACGGATTGAATCAATATCCTCACTGTGCAGGAGCCCAATTGTGTTGGTTCAAAAAATGGATAGGACATGGAAACAATTGTTGATATTATGGTAGTCGCGGTAGGTATTAACCTCCACATGTAACCCTAAAAAGAATAGAATATTCTAGGAAGCAAGAAGAAACCCTAAAACAATGTACATAACCGTAGAAGACAAGTCGACTAAAATAAATATTTAATATTGAGTTTTTAGCCTCCAGAATGAGAATTCGACCCAGGAAGCTAAGGAGGAGCAGTATAAATATAGGACGCCACAACTCATTTGACACACACATCTCACAACTGCAGAAATTTAAGAGTGCGCACTGCAGAAACTGAGTAAGTGCACAAGTCTGGAGAGTATTTGTAGTTGTAGCTACTACAACATGTATTCTCGGTTTAGGCTTGGAATTTCTATTGGTTATGGTTTGGACTTTATTCCTTGTGTGCTAGCCCTAGAGAGAGGTATGCTACATTGATTGGCTATTAGGCCTAGGGTTTGCTTCCGAAATTATTCTCTGTCAATGTTAAGGTGCTCAGGGGTGGATTCGTCCAATGGTTGGGTGACAATATTTCTATATTGTAGATTGTTAAATGAGAACACTTATTATTTTCTAACAAATTATGGGCCCACACTATCTTCAGACAGTCTAACCACTAGAATATATATTGGGAGGATTTTCTTAGTTACAGTTGCAGTCAAAGTTTTTGCTACAACAACGAAACCCTAACCCTCTTGTTGAAGAACCTTAAGTGAAGAGATTGACCTAATTTCTGGATAGCCTAGTGCACCTTAACCTAATGTACCTCCTGGTACTCTTAGCAAGTTAAGACGTCAAGTTTGAGTTTTTTGTCAAAGTCAAAAGTTGACCAAGTCAAAGCAGTCATGACTTACTATATGAAGTCAAAAAACAAGTTAGAAGGGACCTCTAACTTCAAAGCATGGAAGACAAGGATTGATATCATCCTTGCCAAGAATAAAGTGTTGTATATCATGAAAGGAAAGATTGTGGAACCACAGTTTGAAGAAGGAAAAGAGAAGGAACCTCAGAATGTTGCAGTTATGGAGAAGTTCAAAGACAATGACATCAATGCCATGAGTATCATACTGGACTCTGTAAACACCACTTGATACCCTACACCTCTCATCTGGAATCATCTAAGAAGATGTACGATGCCCTAACTAACCTCTTCTGAGTGATAAACATTGGACAAGTGATGATTCTGAAGAATGAGCTCTGTGACATGAAAATGAATGATGATGACAACATAACATCATACCTTGTGAGAATCTCTCAGTTAATATATCAACTACAAGATATTGAATAAATTATTTTAGAGAAGGAACTGGTAAATATAGTACTCAATGGTCTTCCCAAGACATGGGATGCATTTTCCGCAGGCATGAACACAAGAAAGTATTATCTCACATTTGAAGAACTTTGGACTTGTTGTGCACAAGAAGAATCAAGGAAAAATGGAAAAGAGAAAACCCAAAAGAAATATGATGATCAAGATTTCATAGCAAGGTTCAAGAATTTCAAGAATAAGAAGAAGTTTGGCTCAAGGAAGAAACCAAAACAAGAAAAGGATATGTCAAAGATACAGTGCTTCAACTGTCGAAAATATGGTCACTACGGGAACCACTGTCATGAGTTAAGAAAAAGGAAGGAAAGAGACAAAGCAACAATTGTCAAAGAAAGGGAACCGTCAAAGAACGTCAAGAAGGATAAAACAAACTTTTTCTTCTAAGTCAAGGTAACAATATTCTTCAAATCTCTTGTATATATCATGTTTACATAGTTACTGTACATATCATGTATATCTATGTCTTAGAAGAAAATATGTTCAAGAAAACAATACCTATGGAAGAATAAAGGATAAGGATTGTTATTACGATGACTACAAGTCAAGCAATACACATGAAAAAGATGAAGTATGTTGACAATCTTTGGTAACAATTCTTGTGGAAGATATTATATAAGTAACAACTTCCAGATAAGATGAAATCAGAATCAAAACCTGAAGAGACATCGAAGAAGTCAAAACAGAAAGAAGTCAACAATCAAGAGGAAATTAGAAAAAGACTTGTGACACTTTGCAAAAGGCTATAAGGATGCAGACAGAAGTGTGGACTCTCTTAGACGGAGGGAGTTGATTAAAAAATTCCAAAAGAAGAGCATGCATTCATGTATGAAGCAAGGATTATGAGGGAGCTATTCCTAAATGTTATTATGCATTGAGGATTATGAAGTATATTTCATTGCTCCCATTGAAAGTAGCAGCCATGATAAGCGACACGTGTTCAGAAGAAATCTTCTTCGAAAAGAAGCCTCAAAGTATCCTTGATTGTCCATCTACATCCATGATCCTATGATGAAAGGAAGAATTTGGAATATTCAGGGCATGGAATCTGTAGAAGGCTCCATGGAACCAAGAGCTAAAGTGAAACATGAGGAAGAACATGAAGATTCTAAGAAAGAAAGAAAATCCAGAACAACCAGTTTTTATACTGAGAATCACAAGACTACCAACTTGGTTTGAACCCACTAGAAGAAATCAAGAAGAAGAAATGGAAGTTATGATGAATAATAGTAATAAATTGGGAAAATGGGTTATGAATGGAAGCATTGTAAGATTCAGAACTAGAGGTTCTTCTAGAAGGAGGAGATGACTATGATAACAACTTGTTCTCGTAAACCAGATATACCTCTATCTGAGTTATATCTCTTGTAGTATCCATGGATTGAATTTTACATCAGTGGGTTGTAAAATATTGTTCTCCCAATAGAGCATTTTGAGGAAGAAGCTTATGTAAAGAAATCTCAAGGTTTTTAGGTATACCAGAAAGAGACCCATGCATGCAGATATAATAAGACCTTGTATCGATTCAAACAACTTGATGCAAAGTATCTCATATACAACAGAAGCATGGTGAAAATTTTCTATGATAGAGATAGTGTATCAGAATGGTTACTCAGAAGTCTGGGATGATGGATTTCCAATCCATGGAAAACTCTCATGATGATAGAAGAAGTGCTACTTGGATATGTTTCAGTTTGAGCCTTGCCACGATGTCATGAGCTAGCAGGAAACAAAAGTGTTGAATTCGACCATGATATATATTGTAATGATCATAGCTACATGAAGTATTCATAGAAAACCAGTGTTCCATAACAAACCAAAGTACATTGAGATCAATCATTACATTCTCCGTGATGAAATCTAGAAAAGAGAAGTGGTTCTCCAATATATCTCCACAAATGAGAAGATAGCAGATATTTTGGTAAAACCTCTATCCAACATGAAATGTTTGCAAGTTGGGGCTCATGGAGATGACTTCCTTATTGAAAAAGGAAGATATTACTCCCAGATTGGGAGGGAGAACTGATGTGTTATTGATTTATGGACAGTCATTTTTCATTTCAAAAAATGGTTCAGGATGAGCAGTTCCTTTCCAATTCAGAAAGTGGTTTGAGATTTCTCACGGACAGGAATTTTCCAGTTTGGAAAATGGTCTAGATAGGACAGTCATTTTCGTAATGAAAATGGTTCGATAGATTGTTGATGTACCATAGATAGTGATTCCCCTTGTGGCCAATGTGGGGGAATGGTCTAGGACAATCATTCTTCTTGGAAATCAATCTGAGTAGTGGTCAAGTAGAATGGTTCTCCTTGTCAGGAATTCATTCTTTCAAAGTTCACAGTTGTGAGCAGTTTCGAAGAATCATTTGTTTTGGAGGTTGGTGCAGCACAGTCATTTATGTTAGGAAATGGTCTGGACAGTCATTCCCTAGGGCAGACTCATTCTCTCCAGGTTGCACTGTGATTAGTGCTGAAGGAATGGCCTAGTTAGGTGAATGGTCCAGGTTCAGCAATCAGGGACAGGCATTCCCTAGGGCATACTCATTATCTCCAGGTTGCCTATGATTAGTGCCGGAGGAATGGCCCAGTTAGGTGAATGGTCTAGGAACATAAATAAGGGATAATTATTCTTTTGTGCTTGAGACTTTTTTCCTTGTGTTCTATCTCTGGAGAGAGGTATGCTAGCTCTGGAGAGAGGTATACTACATTGATTAGCTATTAGGCCTAGGGTTTTCTTCCGGAATCATTCTATGTCAAGGTTAATGTGCTCGGGGGTGGATTCGGCCTATGGTTGGGTGACAATATTTCTATATTGTCTATGGTTAAATGAGAACACCTATTATTTTCTAAAAACAATGTATTTATTACAAAGTTCTAAACAAAATCACAATCAAGAACTAGTATCAAATCCTTCAAATTGACAATCTTCTTTGTCATTTCAAGGGTGCCAAATTTTTCAATAAGATTGATCTAAAGTTAGGCTAACACCAAGATTGAAAATTAAACAAACTGATGTATGGAAGACAACTTTTAATTCCAAAGAAGGTCACTTTGAGTCATTGGTCATTCTTTTTATCTTGACTAATGCTCCAACAAAATTCATAAGGATGATAGATGATACCTTGTGGCTATTCACAAATTCCTTTATATATATATATATATATATATATATATATATATATATATATATATATATATATATATATATATATCTCATCAACCAAACTTGAGTGGAGCATTTGTAGAACAATCAGGAAGTTCTGAGAACCCTATAGAAACATAAATTATATTCCTGAGAACCCTATAGAAACATAAATTATATTCCAATATGGATAAGTTATCATTCAACATGCAAAGAATGTAGTATATAGGATGCATCATGGATGATCATGGTGTGCATAAGGATCCAATTAAAATCCAAGTCATTTGTGATTGGCCAACCTTAAAGACACTAAAAAAACTTTGTAGTTTCTTGTTCCTTTCCAACTTATACCACACGTTCATGTTAGGGGTCCCTCATATCACATTTCCCCTAAGCCAAGTGACCAAAGGTGGAGACAAATCCTAGTTTGTTTGTGTCGAATCAAAACAAAAAGCATTCAAGGATCTAAAGTTTTGCTTTTATTCAACACCAATCCTCATTTTATCATACCTACAATAGTATTTCAATATTGAGACAAATACTTTAGAGTATGATATTGATGCAACGCCCATGTATCACGAACAATCAATGACCTATAACAATGAGACAATATCTAATGTGTTTTGCAAGGAACCCACATGTGACAAGGATATTTACTCATTGTGTAGGCATCTTGAGAATGGTAGCATTATATTTTTGGAAATAAAATCATCATCCACACTGATCACAATCCCTTTCAATTAATGCAAACATAATGAAATTTAAAGAATGACCACCATTAGAAGTGATCCACATACCTACAACTTTTCCACTTAAACATTAACTAAAATAACCGAATCAAAAACCAAGTTGCAGACTACCTCAACTAAACTCTAGTTTTGGCACTAACAATGGCACTTAAATCTTATGGATATGAGACTTCCAAGTGACCATAATTGTATGATAATAACCCTGAATTTAATACTGCCTATAAGAAATTGCACACAAGAAAACAAGTATCATACTTTCATTTACAAGATGCACTTTTGGGTCAATTAGGCCATCTCTATGTTCATTTAGCAAGTGTGAGAAGCTAAGTTGGGAGGTACATTACAGTTGGATGGTGGGGCACTTCAGTGTGGAGAAGATAGTGGTAGTGTTGTAGAATTACTTCCATTGGCCGAAGCTATGATAGGATGTCAATACATATGTCAAATCAATCATGCACCACCTATGTCATGTTCAAACTTGCCATCAAGATACAAGGGTCATACACTCCTTTACCTACCCTGGATAGGCCTTGGGAGTCAATATCCATGTATTATGTGTCCAAAATACCCTCAACCAAGCATGTTAATCACTTTGTATTTGTGGTTGTTAATCAGTTCTCTAAGATGGTCATTTTGGCACCTTGCAAGAAGAGTACCATAGCAAAATCCTTTTCTAAGAACTTCTTCAAGCCTGATTGGTTTCATTTTGGGATACCACGGGTCATTATTTTAGATAGGGATAGTAGTTTCTTGATTACTTTTATTACAACCTATGGTTATTGATGGACACCAAGATAACCAAATCGAGTACCCTCCACCCCTAAACCAATGTACATATAAAGGTAGTCAACAATATGATTTTTCATATCCTAATAATGTACAACTCTAAGAATCCACATACATGGGATGATAGCCTTCCTTATATTCAACATAGCTACAATAAAACCCTTCATAACTCTATTGGCCACAACCCTTTTTAGGTGTGCTTGGGGTCTAATACATTGTACCGGTTGATGTAGATTTTACCATTTCATCTAAACAAGAAGAGTGCTCCCATTCCTAGACCAAGCTATATAGAGAAACCAAATTTTTTTAACAAAATTAGCGCATACAACAACAAGATCATGATATTTTGTAAAAAGATAATGCTAAGTACAAGAATTGACATGATCGACAATGGGTTCCACACAAATTTTAGTTTTATGATAAGGTACAATTGCACTTGTAGAAAGTGAGCCTCACAAATCCCCACCAGATGCTTAAACCACTCTGATATGGGCCTTACACCATCATTAAGGTTGTGGATGAGAATTCTTTTGAATCTAGTATTCCACCTTTCCTTGGATTACACCTTGTATTGAACGTAGAGGTACTTCAACCATATTTTCCACCTCTATTGGACACATTGTAAGTCGTTGAGAATTTTTCCCCTATAAAACTAAACCTTGGTTGCGTTAAGTAGGCTTCAATTTAATGAATAGTGAATACAAAAGACAAAATGCACCCACGAGTAGAGAATACAAATCTATCAAATTTTCAAATCAGGGCATCTCCTTCACTAGGGTAAGTGGCTTGCTAGGAGTTAGATTCAATAAATGTTTTCCCATTTAATGGATGAACTTGACACAATAGGGAACATTTCTTCCTAAGGGAGGACCATTAATATAGGTGGATATTAATTGCTATCCACCTTTTGCATTGACTCAAAATGGTTCTACATCTTGGAGGTTCTACTATAGTGTTGTAGGTCTTGAACTTCTAGCACATTTTTTTGGAATTTCCCATGTATTTTTTGTAGTTGACATAGCCCCACTATTGAATGGTGTTTTACAAACACATAGAGAATAAAGTTATATTTTTAACAATTCAATAAATGTCCCAAATAGAGTTTGTAAGTGAAAGTTGTGACCTTGGGAAGTTGACATATAAACTAGGCTCCTTATGGCCCACATTCATTTTTCCACCTCATCTCTTAGGGTTAGTGTTGATGGATCTTTAGGTATTTTTCCTCTTAAGTTTTTGTACATTATGTTAAAATCCAATTTCAACCTCTTGTAATGTTCTTATTGTGAAATATTGTAGCCAATGCATCTCTCTTCAAAGATAAGCTACCACCATTCTATCTAGTTTGTAATGTTTTGCATAGCAAAATGTTTTTCTATTTCATTCATTAACAAAATTTGTGTTTTATTGTATTATTGTGATCTCTACTACAACTCTATGTTATTCCATCTATATTTCTATCTTATTTCCATTCTCCAAATAATTTGGAGTAGTGTCAATGATGAAATAATGAATCCCTATCTTAATTACAATGTCTTCTTTTCAATGGAAGTGATGGATCATTGATCTGACACTTGGTTTCCATTTTATCTCAATTTGGAACTCGCGACCCAAATGTCATTCAAGGACACCTAAAAAAATGTTCCCAATGGCATACAAATAAAACATATAAGTAACTACATTCCATCTTCTCACACATGTGTATTTTGCCATTTTGGATCCCAACACATCCTTCGTCAATGTTTGAGGTAGAGATTTGAAAATTTGACCCCCCAACATGAACTTTTGCATTGTATCATATTGAACAAAACCTTTGATCCAAAACTTGTATAAAAACATATATGCTAGGGAATGTGACTAATAGAGGAAGGATGCCCCAAGTGTAATTATGATGTCTGAAATCCAACATACTAACAACTCATCGATCTGATACATGGTTTCCATTTTATTTTGATTTGCAACTCATGTTCATGTGGCATTCAAGGAAACTTTCAAAAAAAAATCCTAGGGGTATAAAAACCAAATAAATCAACAGAATGGAATTATGCTTTCTCAAACATGTGTATTTTTCCATTACATAGTCCAACACACTATTTGTTAATGTTTGAGGTGGTGATTTACAAAGTTGACCCCCCAACACAAATTTTTGCATTGCATCCCACTAAATGAAACCATGGATACTAAACTCATCTAAAAAAACACATGCTAGGACATGTTATTGGAAGAGGATGGGTGCCCCAGCATAATTATGATTTCCAAAATCAAACAAAATTGATGGCTCAATGATATGACATCAAGTTTACATTTCATCATGATTTCAAAATCACATCCAAATGGAAATGAGGGACACCTAAAAAAATGGTCTTAGGGGAAAAAAAATAAAATAGGTTAGAAAAAATACATTATGTTACCTCACACATTTGTATGTTTCCATTCTGGAGCCTAACACATCCTCTGTCAAAGTTTAGGGTAGTGATTTGTGAAGTTCACCCCCAAAAATGGAACATTCACATTTCATCTCACTAAAAAAAACCTTTAATCCACAAGTCATCTGAATGGTAGAGGAATGGTTTCCCTAATGTAATTATAATGTTTGGAATCCAATGGAACCAATGGCTTGTCAATCTAATGTATGGTTTCCATTCTTTTGTGAGTTCCAAATCACATCCAAATGGTATTAAGAGACACTTACAAAAATGATCATGGGGGAATAGAAAACAAAATCGATCAACAACATTGCATTCCATCACCTCACACATGTGTATGTTTTCATTCTAGAGCCCAACACACTCTCTATCGATGTCCAAGGCATCTATTTATGAAGTTGACCTCCCAATGTAAAAATTTCCATTGCATCCTACTAAATGAAACCCTAGATATGGAAGTCATATAAAAATGAATATGCCAAGTGTGTGATTGGTGGAGGAAGGGTGGAATGACATTGACACCTTATTGATCCCATTCTATTTTGATTTTATTATGAGCTGCAACTCACATCCAAATGGCATTCAAGGGCACCTACAAAAATGGTCTTGAGGGCATAAAAATAAAAAACAAAATAGAAAAAAATAATTACGTCACTTCACACATTGTTTTTTCATTCTATAGCCCAGCATAGTCTATGTTGATGTTTAGGGTAGTGATTTGTGAAGTCAACCCTCGAATGAAAACTTTTGTATTGTATCCCGCTAAATGAAACCCTACATCTAGAATTCATCCGAAGAAATACATGTTGAGGCATGTAATTGTTATAGCAATTTTTTCTACACCTTATGCATCATTCTTTGGTGGCCTACCCTTTCCCTCTGCAGACTCAGTTTCCCCATTTTTCTCATTCAAAACTCAAAATTTTAAAATTTTGTACATATACGCAGGCCACAGTTATACAACTTGCATATACGTAAGTTTCTCCATTACAACTTACGTACATCGGTTTTTGTGTTCAAAATTAAAAATATTTTGGATTTTCCATGCCAAGTCACGGGATCCATGATCCTTGGCCTTTCATATGTTGTAAACTCTCTGATTCAGCCCTTCAATTCCCTTTGGAGGCTATAAATTGAGCCATATACAAGTCTTAAAGGGGGAGAAAAAGTTGAGAGCAAGTACACTCTGGGGAAATTTTTCCTCGTATTATATCCTTGAGTCTGTATCCCTTAGTCCTTTAAGTCTGAACTATCCTTATGTTCACCCCCCAAGCTCTTCATATCCTTTGAAGGAAGAACCCAATTAATCCTAGAACTTGTGAGCTTTCCTTGTGGAGGATTGAAGTGGTGAATGCCTAGGTGGAGGGATTTAGTTTCTCGGTTTCGATGAGTTCTTGATACAAGAGGTTGTCACCTATGTACTCCTGCTGATTATATTGATAGAAATACTATTTTCTCATCCAATTATATGTTGCAATTTTTTATATTATTTTCCATGGGTAGATTTTCTATACATGTTAATGGATTATGCTAGTTTATATGCTTACATTTCATATATTTTCCATATGCTTTTGTATATTGGATGTTGAGGACAAGTTGTAGGTATCAGGCATTGGATTTTGAGTTCAACGGTGGTTTTATATGAATTTCTAGAAGAGGTAGGCTTCTAGTGATTATTTTGTTGGAATTTCCATTTATCTATCATACTTGAGGTTTGAGTTGATTTCTTGGTGTTGTTCTGTCTGTTGTGGCCCTACCCCAAACCATAGAGATTTATTCCTCGTAATAGTAATTTGTTGAGGAATGGAACCACTAACATAATTATGATTTATATAATCCAGTGGAACTAATGGCTTGTTGATCCAACTCTTAATTTCCATTTTATCACTAATTGCAACTCGCATCCAAATAACATTTAGGAACACTTACAAAAATGGTTCAAGGGTCATACAAGTCAAATGGATCGATATAAATGCATCTTGTCACCTCAAACACATGTATTTTACCATTTTATATCCCAAGATGCCCTCACTCAATGTCTAAGGTAGTTTTTTGAAGTTGACCCCCCAATGCAAATTTTTTCATTGTATCCATGTCAAATAATTACACCATGTGTGAGGATAGAGGTAGTAATATTAACATCTAAAATATATATTTGCATAAGAGTGTTGTACTGATCCATTAAATGAGTACAACATGTGATCTTAGATAATGGAAGATTTACATTATTGATAACTACATCATTGTTCTACTATGTTGAAGGTCAAAAGAGGTATTTCTTAAGTGTTAGAGAGTGCCTTGACAAAGTTACAATGATTGAAAACTCAATGTCTGCCACTTCCAAATGCCTCCAAAAAGTTGATCTTCCACCTCCCTACTCCCAATGAATTTTGATTCCTATGTCAAGGATCGATGTTCAGTTTTGGAGTCTAGACATGAAATTCCATTTATAATTTTAACCATTTTAAAAATTAACAAGCATATAATTATTAAAGTTACAATTAAATATAGAAAAAACTCACCACACATTCCTAAGTCATTCATACAATTAGTAAGAATCGAGGTGGAGCCATTAGTTGAACATCCTACTATAAGGACACTATAGTGGATTCCTCAACAATTTGTGCAAAAGTATTTATAGTAATAGACTATAAAAACATGCCAATCAAACAAGTTAGATACTTCTAAAATAATATTTGAAAATGATGCATGTGCCCAAATGACATTTTCTTTGAAAGTGGGAGCTACATTAACCTTAGAGATCAAATGTGTTGGAATGACCATCCCTCCAGTCACATGTTTCTTTGAGTGTTAGAACACACAAATATAGAATAGCATGAATTGGTTTATTCATTGGTATGATACATCTATAAATGCATTGATGTGACCTTTGGATTTGCCTTCCAAGAGGTCTCTTGGATTCCCAATGACCATTCCAATCACTTGACTATTCATATTTCATAAAGTGAGTAACCCTAACGGATTACATTTCCAACACCCCCCCTTACTCCAAATGGGTGTATGTGAGTCCAAGAAGAGAGATAAAGTCTAGAAGTGGACAACTACCAATGGTTGAATATGCTCTCTGAATCTGCTAGTTTTGGGATGACCACAAACCAAAATTCTAGTAGAAGCTAATGTCCTCTACTAAAAGGTGGTGGTGGTTTAAGGAATACCACAAACCCCAAAACTTGGCTCTAAGGATCAATGGTTCTCGAAATATTTCCTAAGTTAGATAGAAGTTGAAGTTGATGTCTTTTGCTAATTGGAAGTTCTATTGAATGGAGGTTTAATGTTGTCTAGCATAAGGTGTAATTATTCTACTAAATGGACATGTAAGGAAAACCACAAATCAATATGATGGTTTTGGGATTACCACAAACCAAATCACACTCGTTTTTTATTGCTCAATTGTTAGGACTTTGAAACTTGAATCCTAACTGTCAATCATTGATATTATCCCCCCTATCATGTACAAGGTGAGAAGATGAAAATAGTTCCACTGTAATATGTGTCAATACTCAAGAATGAATTCATCAGTATGACTGATATATCTTCTTGACTATTGATGACCATTGCCAAGAAGTGATCCACCCAAAGTGGTTCTTTACTCTTGAAGATTTCTTGCATTTGGAACATATGTCCTAGGTATGTTTATTCTTTCCACAATTCTCACAAGGATCAAGATCAAAACATTGATTCTCCATGTGGCCAACTCATTGACAATGTTGGAATTTCATAATTTTCTCTTGAACTGGAGCAAGTGAAGATGAATTTTCTTGAAGGAATCGAACACTTTGGAATTTGATCAATTTGGAATAATATGGAATGTGATAGTTCACTTACATTTTGTATATAAGACTTGTTATATGATTTTTGTATCCATTTTTTATTCCTTGGTACTCAATACATCAATAGTATATGATTGTTGTGGAGGATCAAGAATCAATCTAATAACAAGCTACAAACACATTCCCATCAAACAAGTTATATATTTTTAAATAAATATTTTAAAATGATGAATGTACCTACAATGACGTTTTTTTGGAGTGGGATCTACATATACCTAAGAGATCAAAGGTACGTGCATTCCCCTCCCTCCAACTATGATCTTCTCCAAGGCCACAATAGTGGATTCCTCAACAGTTGATCCATCAATTATATATGGTTGTTGTGGATGGTCAAGAGTCTATCTAATAACAACCGAATTCAAACATATGCCAATAAAATCAAATGAGGTATATGGTTTTAAATCAATTGTAAAAGAGGAAACATCCATTTCCATGGCAGTGGATGCATCAACAATGGTTGCAATGATAAATGGTTATTGTGGATGCACAAGAATCAATAAAAAAAAATTTAGACTTAATAATCAAAATTTGAATAATGACACACTAAAAACATGAAACTAATTTTGCATGTTGGTCATGTTGGGGTTTCAAAATGACTAGATTCATAGATGTCGATGCATATTCACTATCAAGCTACATATAAAACATTAGAAAAAAAATAGATATCATGTCATCCACTTGTAGAAATACAATAACTCGTTTGATAAATTAAAAAATATTATCATTATCATTAACTGCATTAACGGAAGACCAAAATAACATGTAACATTAAATGTTTCATTTAAATCCATCTATGGAGTGGGAGATCTATGTGAAAGATGAATATGATCGAATACCAACTAAACATGTGAACAAAAAATGTTTAAAAAGATAATTAAATATTTTTGTGAAATAGATATATGTGCAATATTAGATATATATGAGAAAATATGTAAATATTGATAGACTTGCATATCAAAGGAATCCATCAATAAGAAATCAAAGGAATGCCTATAATAGGTTCTCCCATAATGTGTAATGGATGTGGGAGTGGATGATGCTCGGTATCCTAGAATATGGGGCCTTGGACACTAGCAAATTTGGGTCATTTTGCGACGGCTATTTCAACTCTCTTGCGACGTTATGTCATGGATATTGCGATGAATCTTTAGTCTCTGAAATGTCATTTTATGGAACGTAGAAATTTTGACGAACTTGAATTAACGTCACAAGAGAAACGACCCTAGGGAACTTCTCACAATTGCAACAAAAAAAGAAATATCATCGCCAATACGACAATACAGGAAAACTAAGTGAAACCAACAATTCATCTCAATTGCGATGACCATTGCGACGACAATTTTTGTTGTTCATGTAGCAAATTCGCCATAGAAATTGATATTGTCGTCACACTTGAGATGACATTGAAATAAAGAGTTCGTCTCAATTGAGACGACCATTGCGACGCCAATTTTCATTGTCCATATAGAAAATTTGTCGCATCAATTTTTATTATCGTCGCACTTGCGACGAAAACTATTTTTTGTTTATATACTCATTCATCATAGGAACAACACCATTATGACGACATTTTTTGTTGTCCATATAACAAATTCATTGCATCAATTTTTATTTTCGTCGCACTTGCGATGACAACTTGTTTTTTTTTTCTATACTGATTCTTCGTAGGAACGACACCATTTCTTTGTTTATATAGAAAATTCGTCGAAGGTATATTAGGGTCGTCGAAATTGCGACGAAAAATATTTATTTAAAAAAAAAATTTAAAATTATTTTAGGTGGCAATATTAATATTAATATTACCATATTAATAACTATCAATACTAAACATTGACATTATTTATTATTTATATTAATAACTTATTTTGCATGGGGACTTGGTGTTTTTTCCAACAACCAAGCAAAAGCTTATGCACTTTGGAAAGGATTGAAAAATTCTAAAGGTTCATGTGCTCAATCATTGGTTGTAGTGAGAGATTCAAATACAATCATTAACCATATGGAATTCATTGTGCACTAAAATAGTCTCATTCAAGGTTACAAGGTTACATATAAAATAAATAATGCAATATAGAAGATGAAATACTCAACGAAAATACTAAACTGAAATTTGTGCTCAGGTGGTACAACAGCTATTTGTTAATACTTATTTCAATAGGTCAATGACAATGTATGGATTTGATGTAAGAGTTTCACATGGTGTATTTTACAAATAAAAAACACAATCCTAAGACTCTAACACAACACTAATGACCTTCACTCAAATAGTTAAATAATAATTAGGCCTTCCAAGTGCTTCAATGTATGGTGATGCAACCCACCATAGAAAACACATGAAGGAACGAGAGGCACTATGATTCCACTATAGGGGAAGATGAAAGGGGACATACGAGAAAATAAATCCTCTATCTCCAAGGTCATTCTCAGAACTCATATTTTTCTACAATGTGCCTTAAATGAAGCCATATACCTTCTTTGACTTATCAACCAATCCTTGAATCTATGTAAGAGGTTGGTGGGTAGAGTCTTTTCACATAATAATGGGAGCATGGGTTGAGTACAATCTTCATGCCATGGGAAGTGTAAGAGTCCTACATTCTGCTAGTTATAGGTAATGTCATTCATCATTTCCACCAATGATATCATTGTATATTGACTCTAACATTGTGGGAAGCACTCCAACATTAATTCTGTACATATTTCATGTTTTATTCTCCATTGCCAACCCATACCAATTTGGAATTTAACCAAAATCAACATCAAGAAGAGGAAATTTGTAGACTTTGGATGAAATGTAGTGCTTGTAGGTGAGCATATAGGATAGGGAAGATAACTAAAATAAACATCAAGGGGGAAATGATCACTGTATACAATTCACTTGGTATACAGGCTCAAATTTGTGGTTAGTAAAAGTGTTCTCCATGCGTGGCGTGACGGGATAAATAGGTAACTCGGAAATGGTTCTCTTGTAATGGGTGTGAAGTCTCATTAACTCTTGTTCTGTCTATTATGGCACATTCCAACAGTCTGGTGTCGAGCTATAAATTATTTATGACCCATTCGGAGTGGCAGTTGAATAGATATATCGGTCCCAATGGCTATATTACTTCGTCATGGCGAAGTGCCATGTGTCATTTTTCTAATATCCTAGTGAAGCTCATATTCTACAAATTTTATGTCTGCAAAGTTCCCTCTGGAACCTTTTGTAACTTTTAAAAATTAACTCTCTTCTTACTTATCTTTCTATCCTTCCTCCTAGTGAGATTCATCTCGGTATTCCTTTTCCCATTCTGATTCTTATCATCTTTGGACATAGTCACTGCGCGTTGTTGAGATTCTTTCCCAGGATTCGGGATTAACACCTCTTCTTTATCCGAGATAGGTACTTTAGTCTTCTGTGAGTCTTCTAATGTTCTTGTAGCTTCGACATCTGGGTCTCTAGTGTTAAGTAGCTTCGACCTATTCCCCTATTCTTCAATCAAGTATGTGATCCTTCTAGTCATGAAATATTTTAACTTTGTCTCTTCTGCTCCAAAAATTCTTCTTCTTCTTTTCATCTGGCTTGATCTCTTTCAATCCAAGGTTTCCCTAGTAACATGGTAAACGGGGCGTGGTCCTCAATAAATTGAATAATCTCAAAATCTTATTCCGTCGAAGTTCCATTGGAATTCATAGATATCTAAGTGAGCTTTCCACATAGGTTTACCAGTTTTCCTCTGAATAACCCTATTCCTCCTAATGAAGGAATCATAGCAGGCCTTCCTATAGCGTCCCAAGTTCTCTCTGTCTTGATATTCACGTATGTTTCCTCATCTAGAACACAATCAATGTTGAAGTCTCATATTCTTTCTTCAAGGCATTCCTTGTCTTTAAATATCTCTGATAATCTAACATGTCGATGGTCATTCAAGGTTTATTTCATCTGTAGCAATACCTTATTTGATTCTTTTTGGGGTTTTGTTATAGCCTTAGTTTATGGATTTTCCTTAGGGTTTTCTTGTCCTATGTTCATAATTTCAAGCTTAGCAATCATTCTAGGGAAATCCAACACTTCATGGTTCATAGCTTTGCAACAAAGACAACTAGGTCTTCTCCCAGGGCATGCCTTAGCAAGGTGTCCTGGTTTTCTGCAGCTGTAACAGAGGGTTAATCCTCTCTTTCTTTTAAACAATCCCCAACTTCTCCTTTACTACATGCTAGGATCATAGGAGCTAACCTGCAATAAATTGTTTCTAGGATCCTGCATCCATTCGTTAGTCCAAACATTCTTTCTATGCATAGGTAGAACATATCTTTCACTATTCTTATCAGATCTAGTCGTATCAAATCTTCTTTCATCTATTAATGCCCTAGTTTTTAAGCTAGGATAGAATCTATCAAACATACCTAGATCCATACTCTAGAAACAAAACAAAAAAATTCACTTATCTTACTTCTACAGAGCACAAAGCTTTCAGATCTAGAATTTTTCTACTATTCTTACCTTTATCAGAGCACATAGCTTACAAATCTTACCTCTTTTTAATCAAGAATTCCCACTTTTACCTTCTTCAGGGCACAAATATTCAAGATCTTACCTCTTTTCTTCAGATCAGACTTATTTTCCTTAGCACAGAGCTTCTTAGGTCAAGTAGAATGTTGTGCACTAGGGAAACAAGTCTACACATAGAGCTTTCATAGTTTTAGGATGTGTTGTAATAGATTTTGAAATCGACTCTGCTACTCAAGATTTGAAAGACTGTCAAGGAGGCCATGACTATTGAGATACAAAAGATTATATCAGGCATCGAGTATTGCCACAGAAACATGGTTGTTCATCGTGATCATAAGCCAGAAAACTTATTGCTAGATTCTGAATGGAATGTTAAGATTGCAGACTTTGGCCTTAGTAATGTTATGCGTGATGGACATTTTTCTAAAACAAGCTATGGCAACCCAAATTATGCTACCCCTGAGGTAATCTCAGGTAAATTATATGCAGGGCCGGAGGTAGATGTTTGGAGTTGTGGAATTATGTTGTATGCACCTCTTTGTGGAAGTTTTCCATTTGATGATGAAAACATTCCAAATCTCTTCAAGAAAATAAAGGGTGGAATATACACACTTCCGAGTCATTTGTCATCCGAAGAAAGGGATTTGATCCCAAGAATGCTTGTTGTCGATCCCATGAAAAGGATGACCATTCCAGAGATTCGTCAGCATCCCTAGTTTCAAGAGAAACTTCCACGCTATTTGGCGGTTCCCTCACGTGATACAATTCAACAAGCAAAAAAGGCATGGGAACACTCTATTGATGAAGAAATTCTTTTTCAGGAGGCGATTTTTGTTTGGTACAATCCCTTAGAAGAAGAATACAAAATGAGGCTACAGTTGAATATTATTTGATGCTGGATAACCGGTGCCATATTTCCAATGGTTACCTTGTCTCCGAGTTTCAAGAAGCAAAGGGTTTCGTGCCAATTGATCGTACTACATCAACTGTTGTACATAGATTACATGGTTTTATTGATCTGGGAAATTTGTTTGTGTTTGATGCTTGGCTATCTGTCTCTCCTAATGTTTTCAAGCCTATGAATGCCACTAATAAACAAAGGAATGTCTTATGTCAAGGAGAGATATAGGGGGATCATGATTGTCTTGCATTTTTTAACAGTACCTTCAGAAGGTGCCATTTGTGTGGATCTCTGTTATCTGAAATACGGCATTGTAACTGTGCAAACTTGGACTGTAATCGGCTCATTTTATCGTGTCAAGAGTGCGTGCAGGAGTTCAAAGGTTGTTTCTAAACAATATGCACAAGTGCTCCTAGGCTTAGACCTGTCTTATATGACGCCCAACCTTATGAACGATGGCATATATATCGCGACTCTAGATGTTCAACCCAAGACGTAGGGAAAAACAATAAATGAATCGCCAACGTTGTTTCCTAAGAAGAAGACGTCCGTTATTCATCATTAAGGAAAACATGCACCTGCAAAGTCTTTGTCATACCTGAAGATGCAAAATTTTTGGAAGAGCATATTGATGGAGGCGTAACCGAAATCGCAAATGAATATTTAAATATAGAACTAGCTACTCCTCCCAGATGTCAGACCAGGTGGATGTTCGGTTGAAGGCAGGTTGTTTGCATTACCTGGGCAACATGTTGCACATGAATATCATCAACTATTCGCTGAGTTCTTGAAGAGATTATCTGACAAGACTGTTGAAGTAAGGCTGGCTGCTGTCGAGTGTGCAAAGGAGTATTTTTTGGCAAACCCTTTTGGAACTGAAGCATCTAAAAATTTGTCTAGGCTTAAAGAGCGGTTAGGCCGAACGTACGAAAACCCGTTCTGAAATGGAGAAGCGATAAAATGGACTACATCATTATGCGAACACTCCTGATATTATTATCATCCATACGCTACTAAGAGATTAACAAATGGCCGAAGGATTAGCAAGCTGCCAGAGCACGGGTAGCACAAAGTAAAATGGATATGCATTCATCAAAGCCGAATCCATGAAACTCTCAAGATTTTCCTTAGAATTCGACCCCACGATCAGAACCCTAAGTGTATTCCACAACATGGCTTCCGTGTGCGCATCTTCATGCCCAGGAAAAGTCGCAGGTTTTCCAAAGAAAATATCTGAGACATCTCCTATATTTCAGATATTGCTTGTATTCAATGCACCTGGAGAAAAGGAACTGTGATGGGCTGCTTAGGCGCCTTTGGATGTGGTATTATTCAAATAATGTATTCTTTTACTCCAGACAAAATAGATTCCATGTTGTTTGTCACAGACAGAGACGATCAATCTACGCCATCCACAATAAGGCCCTTAGTTCGATCTGCGTCCACAAGAGCGAGGAGATTGGCTTCCCCAATGCGAAGAGTTCAAATAGCAGGATATGGATCACATAGATCCAAAGCATCGGTAATTCAGAGTATAAACTATTTTCCAGATCGGTCGCGCCCAAACAGGTACTCGAGTAGCGATTCGGAATATGAGAGTGCGGGGGATAATGAAGCCAGCCGTGAGTGATGGCACCTTAGTTGAGAAGTGTTGCCACTTCTCGGATCTCATGAACCTGATAATTGGAGCAAATCCTGTTCGGGTGATAGCTTCTGGTTCACACGACGTCAATCACAAGGATGAAGAATATGATGGGAAGATACCAGATATCCTTGACAATGCATAGGTAATCATGGAATATGACAATGGATCTCGTGCTATGCTCGACCTTTGTATGTTTGCTGAGGGTGGTAAAAATGAGCAGGAGGTTTGCGTGGCTGGTGTAGTCCTCATCAACTGGGCTGTAGAAGCCTCCGGCCTTGTAAAGAAGCCTGTCAAGCAGCTCATGGATGAGTTTAAACCTCGCGAGCTTCTCGTCACTCTTGACCAGTGCAGAAGAGATTTAGGTTCTTCTGACTACAAAGATTGCGCAGCAACGGCGAAAGAAAATCTTGATCAACATTGCGTCAACACCAACCTTGGAGATTGAAAATGGCCATTGTACATATCACATGCCTCGGATGGATCACAAGCTATTGTTGATAGTAATTTGAGCAACAATAATATCTTGATCACTAAGGGTTCTTCTTTTGTTTTCCCTGGTGTATGTTGTATAAGATCAAAGAGTTCACACATGTCCTTTGCTTCTTCCATACTGTCATCTGAAGTCGAAATCCTAGTAACAGAACCATCGGAAAATGACTTCGACTTATCAAGGTCTTTCACAAGCTAGGTTCGCCTAATAATCCTGCTTCCAGCCAACAATAGCTGAGAAGTAACAACTCACGAGAGACGGTTGATGAAGGTAAGAAAATGATGAAATCGCTCACTCAGATTGCTAATCATCTCATTGTATATGATAGGAATGGAGGAGTTAATGTACCCAGGAGGTGGTTTATACAGAACCAGACAAGATACTTAGAAAGCAAATTTTTTCCAGCTTGGTAGAGGGTAATAGTAGTAAAGCTCTGATTCTCCTTCTACACTGTCAGGAATTGTTGAAGATATATTTGCATTTGGACTGTTGCACCTAGTGTATATTGATGGTTATTTAAATGTTTGCAAGAGCTATAGTCCGGTTGAATCTCCAAAATATCATAAAAAGCGAAACCGCAACCTTCGAGTGTCAAGGAGGAGGTGTCGAAGCAAGTAACAAACGCCTAAGAGATTTGTAACAGCAGCACATCTAGCGGTCGCACAGCCCGGAGAAGACAAATCATTTTATATTCTCCAGAACACAAAGAGTTTCATCTTTCGTTTAAAAGACTGATGTATGTAACATTCGGGGGAAAGGGGGCACATGAGCGCAACACTGAAAAAACTTATTTCGAAGAGATTCCCATTGTAATGATTGAGTTTTGTAAACCAGGCTGGAGTAATAAAAATGATTTTTGCTTGCGACTGTGAGATTCATCACAGTCGATTTCTTTCAGCATGTTTTCTTCTCTTTCAGATGTGTTAAAACTGTTTGGATTTCATTTATGTGTTTCCTTACTCGCAACTAGAATGTTTTACCATAGCCTTATGTCTTCCTTAATCCATTACGATTGCATTACATTTTGTTTTCCTCTAACTGATGGGATTCGTTACACTTTAGTATGACCACTACTGTAACGAAAGGGTTTGGGTTTTCTGCAAATGTTCATTGCCTTTCCACTGCACCAGCTATCAGTTGTGTAAGACCAATATGCATTTTCAGAACTCTGCATGTGTCCTTTGCTACGTCCTCCTTTCCCTTTTCTTTCCCCTACCGCATCATGATTTATCAAAGCGCTGAAAGATAGACTTACTTTGCCTCACTTTCTGCAAGCTATTCGATCTCTGCTATTGTCTCTTTTTCTTGGTTTTCATTTGACTCCATGCCCAATGGACCTTTTCCCCTGGTTTAATACCCAAACTCCAAGAATCTAAGACCATCATTTACCCGTAAATCTGCCCACCTTTTTCATGCTACTTAAATTCCTATTGTGACATTGTTTGAGAGATCCCTCTCGGGTTGGAAGGGGCAGCTCCCAATCCAAAGTGGTTCGAGGTTGCCTTGGGATTGATTTGCTACAACCCATTTTAGTTTCGAGTGTCAACATTTTTGGCGCCGTTGCCGGGGACGGAGGACGAGGTTATCTTCCCTAGGATACGACAAAGTTTAGATCCATCTCTTGATGGTGAACAAAGGATAGACATTCGACTTGCTGTGATCATTCACCTGGCGACTCCTTGGTCCGTAGACTCTACATGATTCTGTTGGCGACAACACTGGTCTCAAATGTCAAGCTCGTTCGCTGCTCAAATTGCTGCAAGGTTTTCTCCTCTTGACTTTACAAATGTTTATGGCTTTCCAAACACTGTTCTAGACATGAAAATTTGGGCAGATATCCTTCCTAAATTTGGAGAAGATGAGGATGAAAATCCCGGTCGACATTTGTTTGAATTCCACAAGCTCATGGAAGAATTAAATGTACATCATGAAGATGTCCTCATGAAAATGTTTATGTTTACATTGGGAAAAGATGCTAGACTCTGGTATAAATCTTTACCCCATTCCAGTATTCCTTCATTGAAATGTTTTCACACACTTTTTCATCAACATTGTAGCAGGATATATCCTGCTGAAATCCTTTTTGAAGATTGTTGTAATACATGTCTTCTTGAGGAGGAGGAAGAAAAAATAGAAATTTCTCAAGTCGATGAAAATGATCAATATGAGGAGGAGTTGGCTCATAAAGATGTTGGATCTTGTGAACTTACTCAAGAAGAAGATATTTGACATCACGGTCAATCTGTAAAAGAGATAGAAAAGGATGAGGGTTGTTTCATTCATAAGATACAGAGACCACCTTATCCTTTAACTAAGGAAGAGGAGGGTCTGCCCTTGTACAACTATGTTGCATCCCCTACTCACACAAATTTACTGCTTTCACACAGTCTCAGAGATGAGTGTCAAACTCCTTCCATTTCCGAAGAGGTAAACCTATTTTTAAATGATGACAGTCAGGTCTTTCATGGAATTTTACAGCAAGTTAATGAACCTGTTTATGATGATTTCCTGCCAGAGGATCAGATTTTAGACTCTACTTTGTTTCATGAAAAATATATGGCTGCCATGTTCGATGATCTTGAGCATCATGAATCAGAACATAGAGTAGCCATGGATGTTTTAAAACCTCAGTATCATATGTTTTTCCAAGACCCTTTTGCTGATCTTTTGAATTCATTTAATGGAGGAATATGCTATGTCATGAATGTTTGGTCACGAGAATTGATGGAAGGTTTGCACATCCATGATCACCAACAGGTCAAATGGGGATTGTCAACTTCCTTTTTTAGCTTGCTCGAAGAAAGTGTAAAAAAGTTTCAAGTAAGAAGACAATTATTGGATTGGCTTCACTGGCATTTTCGTATCACTTGATTCAGTGGAACATTTTCAGCAGTTAGAGTAGGTGATGTATATAAATAAGCTTGACTTCAAGCACTAGATTGCAGCGGTAGCTTTCAATATGTTTTCAGTTCAGTTTTTGAATACAGTATGGTTTTGTAGTAAGCAATTTTTGTTCCGCTAAGATGCAAGTAAAGTGACAGAGTTCCGTAGTGGATGTTTTCGGGAGGCCAAATGGATGAAGGCACTTGGTCTATGGTTCTTGGCACTTTCAAGAAAGCACCATCCCTAGTTGGAGCCTATGTTGTAACAGATTTTGAAATTGACTCTGCTGCCCAAGATTTGAAAGACTGTCAAGGAGGACATGACTACTGAGATACAAAAGATTATATCAGGGGTCGAGTATTACCACAGAAACATGGTTTTTCATCGTGATCTTAAGCCAAAAAACGTATTGCTAGATTCCGAATGGAATGTTAACATTGCAGACTTTGGCCTTAGTAATGTTATGCGTGATGGACATTTTCTTAAAACAAGCTGTGGAAGCCCAAATTATGTTGCCCCTGAGGTAATCTCAGGTAAATTATATGCAGGGCCGGAGGTAGATGTTTGGAGTTGTGGAATTATGTTGTATGCACCTCTTTGTGGAAGTTTTCCATTTGATGATGAAAACATTCCAAATCTCTTCAAGAAAATAAAGGGTGGAATATACACACTTCCGAGTCATTTGTCATCTGGAGCAAGGGATTTGATCTCAAGAATGCTTGTTGTCGATCCCATGCAAGGGATGACCATTCCAGAGATTCGTCAGCATCCCTGGTTTCAAGAGAAACTTCCACGCTATTTGGCATTTCCCTCACCTGATACAATTCAGCAAGCAAAAAAGGCATGGGAACACTCTATTGATGAAGAAATTCTTTTTTAGGAGGCGATTTTTGACAGGAACCAGTTGGTAGAATCCCTTAGAAGCAGAATACAGAATGAGGATACAGTTGAATATTGTTTGATGCTGGATAACCGGTGCCATATTTCCAATGGTTACCTTGGCTCCAAGTTTCAAGAAGCAAAGGGTTTCGTGTCAACTGATCGTACTACATCAACTGCTGTACATAGATTACATGGTTTTATTGATCTAGGAAATTTGTTTGTGTTTGATGCTCGACTATCTGTCTCTCCTAATGTTTTCAAGCCTATGAATTCCACTAATAAACAAAGGAATGTCTTATGTCAAGGAGAGATATAGGGGGATCATGACTATCTTGCATTTCTTAACAGTACCTTCAGAAGGTGCCATTTGTGTGGATCTCTATTATTTGAAATACGGCATCGTAACTGTGCAAACTTGGACTGTAATCGGCACATTTTATCGTGTGAAGAGTGCGTGCAGGAGTTCAAAGGTTTTTGCTCAACAATATGCACAAGTGCTCCTAGGCTTAGACCTGTCTTACATGATGCCCAACCTTATGAACGATGGCATATATATCGTGACTCTAGATGTTCAACCCAAGACGCAGGGCAAAACAATAAATGAATCGCCAATGTTGTTTCCTAAGAAGAAGACGTCCGTTATTCATCATTAAGGAAAACATGCACCTGCAAAGTCTCTGTGGTACCCGAAGATGCGAAATTTTTGGAAGAGCAGATTGATGGAGGCTTAACTGAAATCGTAAACGAATATTTAAATATAGACCTAGCTACTCCTCCCAGATGTCAGACCAGGTGGATGTTCGGTTGAAGGCAGGTTGTTTGCATTACCTGGGCAGCATGTTGCACATGAATATCATCAACTATTCGCTGAGTTCTTGAAGAGATTATCTGACAAGACTATTGAAGTAAGGCTGGCTGCTGTCGAGTGTGCAAAGGAGTGTTTCTTGGCAAACCCTTTTGGAACTGAAGCATCTGAAATTATGTATGGGCTTAAAGAGCGGTTACACCAAACGTACGAAAACTGTAAGTTTTAAACCTGCCAAGTAAAGCAATGCATATATATTCTCAAGCAATACAGAAATTAATCAATGGCTCATACACAGATTACATAGAGATTTTTACCAGAAACCCTCAACCGGGAAAACCTTTCTTATTTTTCATTATATCGAATTTCACCATCCGCCATACAATATATACAATGTTTTTAGGTATTCCGTAGATACCAAAACCGTAATCCCTTAATCTGGGATTAATTTACAAATCAGCTAAAAATAGCAAAATCTGCTAAAAATAGCAAAAAACCGCCCCCCCAAAAAAAAACCGCCCAAAAAAAAATCCCTAGGTGAAGGGATCGTCAGACACAGTTGTCGTATCTGACACACCCACACACACACACATGCAAAGAATATAACACATACCCAACATTCTCCCACTTGTTGTTTTCTTTGCATCCAGGGCTCCAGGGGATTATATAGTCAATAATCCAGGGCAACAATGCCCATTGTTACTCTACACCAAGAGAACTTTTCTGTGCTCACAGACTTTGTCAATGAATCTGCAGCATTCTTCAAAGTGTCAACCTTTTCTAGCAACACCTTCTTTTCCTCAACCATGTCTCTCACA
>SNQJ01S0011052.1:90459-105478 GCA_010110895.2 Picea sitchensis
AAATGAAAATGTCTCCTTGGTATATATAGGAGACTAGGAGGTTTTAATGGCCTAAAGTCGACATAAATAAAATAACATTACTAATCTAAATCACAACTAATGGCCTAAAGCTGACATAAATAAAATAACATTACTAATCTAATATGCCCCAATTAAGTGGTAATGAGCCAATATTAGGGCTTAACAGGAGTTGTGGAATTATGTTGTATGCACCTCTTTGTGGAAGTTTTCCATTTGATGATGAAAAAATTCCAAATCTCTTCAAGAAAATAAAGGGTGGAATATACACACTTCCGAGTCATTTTTCATTTGGAGCAAGGGATTTGATCCCAATAATTCTTGTTATCGATCCCATGAAAAGGATGACCATTCCAGAGATTCGTCAGCATCCCTGGTTTCAAGAGAAACTTCCATGCTATTTGGTGGTTCCCTCGCCTGATACAATTCAACAAGCAAAAAAGGCATGGGAACACTCTATCGATGAAGAAATTCTTTTTCAGGAGGTGATTTTTGACAAGAACCAGTTGGTAGAATCCCTTAGAAGCAGAATGCAGAATGAGGCTACAGTTGAATATATTTGATTCTTTATAACCGGTTCCATATTTCCAATGGTTATCTTGGCTCCGAGTTTCAAGAAGCAAAGCTTTTCGTGCCAACTGATCGTACTACATCAACTGCTGTACATAGATTACATGGTTTTATTGATCTGGGAAATTTGTTTGTGTTTGATGCTCGGATATCTGTCTCTCCTAATGTTTTCAAGCCTATGAATGCCACTAATAAACAAATGAATGTCTTATGTGAAGGAGAGATATAGGGGGATCATGACTATCTTGCATTTTTTAACAATACCTTCGGAAGGTGCCATTTGTGTGGATCTCTGTTATCTGAAATATGACATCGTAACTGTGAAAACTTGGACTATAATCAGCTCATTTTAACATGTCAAGAGTGCATGCAGGAGTTCAAAGGTTGTTTCTCAACAATATGCACAAGTGCTCCTAGGCTTAGACTTGTCTTATATGATGCCCAACCTTATGAACGATGGCATATATATCACGACTCTAGATGTTCAACCCAAGATGCAGGGCAAAACAATAAATGAATCGCCAACATTGTTTCCTAAGAAGAAGACGTCCGTTATTCATCATTAAGGAAAACATGCACCTGCAAAGTCTCTGTCGTACCTGAAGATGCGAAATTTTTGGAAGAGAAGATTGATGGAGGCATAACCGAAATCACAAACGAATATTTAAATATAGACCTAGCTACTCCTCCCAGATGTCAGACCAGGTGGATGTTCGGTTGAAGGCAGGTTGTTTGCATTACCTGGGCAACATGTTGCACATGAATATCATCAACTATTCGCTGAGTTCTTGAAGAGATTATCTGACAAGACTGTTCAAGTAAGGCTGGCTGCTGTCGAGTGTGCAAAGGAGTGTTTTTTGGCAAACCCTTTTGGAACTGAAGCATCTGAAATTCTGTCTGGGCTTAAAGAGAGGTTACACCGAATGTACGAAAACCCGTTCTGAAACGGATAAGCGATAAAATGGACTACATCATTATGCGAACACTCCTGATATTATTATCATCCATACGCCACTAAGTGATTAAAAAATGGTCGAAGGATTAGCAAGCTGCCAGAGCACGGGCAACGCAAAGTAAAATGGATATGCATTCATCAAAGCCGAATCCATGAAACTCTGAAGCTTTTCCTCGGAATTCAACCCCTCGATCAGAACCCTAATTTTATTCCATAGCATGGCTTCATTGTGCGCATCTTCATGCCCGGGAAAAGCCACAAGTTTTCCAGAGAAAATATCTGAGACATCTCCTATATTTCGGATATTGCTTGTATTCAATGCACTCGGAGAAAAGGAACTGTGATGGGCTGCTTAGGTGCCTTTGGATGTGGTATTATTCAAATAATGTATTCTTTTACTCCAGAAAAAATAGCTTCTGTGTTGTTTGTCACAGACAGAGACAATCAATCTGCGTCGTCCACAATAAGGCCCTTAGTTCAATCTGTGTCCACAAGAGCAAGGAGATCGAATTCCCTAATGCGAAGAGTTCAAATAGCAGGATATGGATCACGTAGATCCAACGCATCGGTAATTCAGAGTATAAACTATTTACCAGATCGGTCGCACCCAAACAGGTACTCGAGTAGCGATTCAGAATATGAGAGTGTGGGGGATAATGAATCCAGCTGTGAGCGATAACACCTTAGTTGAGAAGTGTTGCCACTTATCGGATATCATGAACCTAATAATTGGAGAAAATCCTGTTCGGGTGATAGCTTCTGGTTCACACAACGTCAATCACAAGGATGAAGAATATGATGGGAAGATACCAGATATCCTTGACAATGCGTAGGTAATCATGGAATATGACAATGGATCTCGCGCTATGCTCGACCTTTGTATGTTTGTTGAGGGTGGTAAAAATGAGCAAGAGGTTTGCGTGGCTGGTGTAGTCCTCATCGACTGGGCTGTAGAAGCCTCCGGCCTTGTAAAGAAGCCTGTCAAGCAGCTCGTGGATGAGTTCCAACCTCGCGAGCTTCCCATCACTCTTGACTAGTGCAGAAGAGATTTAGGTTCTTCCGACTACAAATATTGCACAGCAACGGTGAAAGAAAATCTTGTTTAGGATTGCGTCAACACCAACCTTGGAGATTGAAAATGGCCATTGTACATATCACATGCCTCGGATGGATCACGAGCTATTGCTGATAGTAATTGCAGCGCATCCAGCGGTCGCACAGCCCGGAGAAGACAAATCATTTTTATATTCTTCGGAACACAAAGAGTTTCATCTTTTTTTAAAAGACTGATGTATGTAACATTCGAGGGAAAGGGGGCGCATGAGCGCAACAATGAAAAAAATTCTTTCAAAGAGATTCCCATTGTAATGACTGAGTTTTGTAAACCAGACTGGAGCAATAAAAATGATTTTTGCTTGCGACTGTGAGATTCATCACAGTCGATTTCTTTCAACATGTTTTCTTCTCTTTCAAATGTGTTAAAACTGTTTGGATTTCATTTATGTGTTTCCTTACTCGCAGCTAAAATGTTTTACCATAGCCTTATGTCTTCCTTAATCCATTACGACTGCATTACATTTTGTTTTCTTCTAACTGATGGGCTTCTTTACAGTTTAGTATGACCACTACTGTAATGAAAGGGTTTGGGTTTTCTGCAAATGTTCATTGCCTTTCCTCTACACCAACTATCAACTGTGTAAGACCAATCTGCATTTTCAAAACTCTACATGTATCGTTTGCTACGTCGGATTTTCCTTTTTCTTTCCCCTACCACATCATGATTTATCAAAGCGCTAAAAGATAGACTTACTTTGCCTCACTTTCCGCAAGCTATTCTATCTCTGCTATTATCTCTTTTTCTCGGTTTTCATTTGACTCCATGCCCAATGGACCTTTTCCCCTGGTTTAATACCAAAACTCCAAGAATCTAAGACCATCATTTACTCGTAAATCTTCCCACCTTTTTCATGCTACTTATATTCCTATTGTGACATTGTTTGAGAGATCCCTCTCGGGTTGGAAGGGGCAGATCCCAATCCAAAGTGGTTCGAGGTTGCCTCGGGATTGATTTTCTACAACCCATTTCAGTTTCGAGTGTCAACAGGATGGATCTTTGCACAAAGATTCTTCTTTCTCAGTTCCCAACAATCATAGTTTCAGGTCCCGACAACGGAACCATTTGTTGGCACAGGGGCAGACCCAGGGTTCAACACTACAATAACGCACCAAGAAATCCCTAACTACCAGCCCTTTCGGCAACACTTGTGAAGTAGATGAAGTTTCACCTGAGGTAGAGGCCGGGATGGTTGCAAGACTTAGGTGTTTGCAACCTTAGATAGGACACATAAATATGATTATAAAACTTACTAAATCACTTGGCATCGTCAATTCCTTAATATACAATCAATAATCACTTTACTGATAAAACAGGGCTTCGCAGCATTCACACTGATATAACGTATTTAAGCACTAGCATAAACAGAGAGGTAGATCTAGCAGATCAAGCACTAAGAACATTCATATGGATCAGATCTAACATTCTCACATGTCATTAGCACTAAGCATAAGTAGATATATCTAATCATCTCAAAGCACTTAGCAAAACAAGACATAAAAACATTAAGACAAGCACGAAGCAAGCCAACATAGTGTTTACGTGGTTCACCCTCACCCTGGGGATATGTCCACTA
Source organism: Picea sitchensis (assembly GCA_010110895.2). Classification (NCBI taxonomy): domain Eukaryota; kingdom Viridiplantae; phylum Streptophyta; class Pinopsida; order Pinales; family Pinaceae; genus Picea; species Picea sitchensis. Next base: position 94,693 of record SNQJ01S0011052.1, read on the forward strand.
ACTCTTCTTCTTTATTGTCTTCAGTCAATCAATTACAAGAACAGAGCCTCAAAACCCTTACTCCACATAGGATAGAAGATCTGTGCATCTCGCTAGATCCTTCTTCCTTGTATTACATCACAAAGGCTTCCACCATCTATTACAACCACTTTCACTTAGCTCTACATGTCTCTCACAGTCATGCACAAAGTACTTACAAAACCCTATTTTCACTTAGCATACATCACATAGATGCCTATTCAACTACTTATTACATTGCCTAGCCTTCTATTTATACATACAAAATAGGCCTAAACATGGGTAAACCCATGGGCCGACATCCCATTCCCGTTACATATTCCCAAAAACCCAAAAATGATCCAAAAGTGGGTCGAGATCCCATGATCTCTGCTTCATCTTGCGCTCCTCCTTCGACAGGCTGTCGAAGTCCCAAAATATGTTACTGTGACCAATAATCTCCCCAAAACTTGGTCAAGGGCCAATAGGCCCCCAACACTCACCTGTGACTCGTCCCAATTCACTCTGATCTAACTAGTTCTACTTCGAAGGCCTCGAGCTTGGATCGAGCTTCTTCGACTTGTTGTTGTGCGAAGGCCTCTTGCTCGGTGAAATCTTGGATCACTGTGTCGTTCACGGGCCCTTCTAGGAATTTTTCTATTGTGATGACAACCTGTTCTAGCTCTGCTCCATGGATTTCAACCTCTGTGAATAATTTCCATGCCTTATCTTGCATTGGTTGAATCCATTAAGTAACTTCCATCACTCTTCTTTGAATCGTATGGATCTGTTGTTGGGCGGTGCATTGCTCTTGAGATCTCTTCATTTTGTCTACAACTAACATGGCCTTAAGCTATGCCTTTAGTGTGTCTGCATGTTGCTTCCCTTCCTGGAGCTGCGACTCTAGTGCCTGTAACTCTGGATTCTCAGTGAGGTTCTCATATGTTTGTGCGTTGCGGTTAATCAACTTCTTACACTCCAAGGCAAGAGCTTTTAGTTTGTCAACTGCATTGTGGGAAGTTGCTTCCCTTTGGTCTCTTATATCTTGAGGGGTCATGGGCACAGTGGAGAGCCCCAAGTCTACTATGCACTGCTGGAGCTGTTGGATTACTTCTTCAAGTTGTGCCACCTATTGTGGAACTCGCTCTTCGGGCTTTACTTCTACGACTGTCACATAGTGAAGTTCTTTGTGAACCATTTCCTTTACTACGAGTTTCTATGCGAGAAAATGTTCCTTGATTTACTGCAGTTGTGATTTTTCTTCATCCCACTTCACTTACAGAGCAAGCTTTTCCCGTTCTACAGTACTGCATTGTTCGACAAGATCTCCCTGTGCTTGTGTCAAAGCCTGGGTAGATTGCGTTGTTTCTTCCTGAGCTCGTCAAAGTTGAGATTCAACTGTATCAGTGATTTGGTGGATTTGAGTTGGCTCATCTCCCAGTTCTAATGTTCCTGCTAACAGAGGCGCAGCGGAGACTCTACAGCTGGATTGTGGTGCCTGCTGTACTCCTTAGAGCTCGTCCTTAATCTGATGGAACATCTCCTCCTGCTTAGTTTCTTAGTTCTCTGCTATCTCTAGCAAAGCATCATTTAGGGCTGCTACGATGAAATCAAAGTCATTGGATGTGAGGGTGGTCTGCATTTTGGTCATGGTTGCTCTTGATTTCTTCCGAGAAGAAGGCTTTGGGGGGGGCAACCTTCATTTTATTCAAGGGATCCTCCTCGTCTCTAGGTGGTGTAACCTCGCCTTTCTTCTATTCAACTTCTTCACCATCTATCTTTCCGCCATCTCCTCCTTTCTCTGCTGAGATGGAAGAGGTCTTCATGGATGCATTGTTTAAACCATGTACCTCTTTGGTCTTCTTTATCTTTCTAGGTCTAGGTGTATCATGCATAGTTTCTGGACTGTCTATATCGGATATCTCTGCACGATTTGTTGGAATGAGGAGGTCCACCGACCAATCCTTGGTGATGTCTTCTAAGTCCTCCTCTGTCATCTTGTAGTAAGATTGAAGTTGTTGCTTATGCTCATCAACGCGCACTGTAATATAAATGAAATGGCGATCCACGCTGAATTTTATTAAAGGTCGAAACCTGTGAAGAGTATTCGAGGTCATACAAGGCTAGGATTGGATAGCTAACTTCAGTTGATTGTAATATGTGTGGAATACGGCATTTGACTTCCATTGCTTGTTCATGCTGTTGGAATACCACAATGTATTGAACTTTGCGGCTAGAGGTTCAAAGGGCTCGATGTCTGTGAAGGTCGTACCTTCCGGCATCTCCCCTGCGATGAAAGTGATTAGGATTAGAAGCCAACTAAAGTGGAACTCATATCTTTGATCTTGTGCTTCCCTACAGTCCAGTTCCAACCGGTTCATGAGGTACTTGGCCCAATTCATTTGTAGGCCCTATGCGCACTTCCCTGTGAGGTCGACAACAAAACCAGTGACTTGGGTAGGTCGGTTCTTGCAAACTAGCTTTCCTGTGATCAATTGAATGGCTATGCGCACTGCACTTCTTTGGACAGAAGCTACCTTGTATCCTTGCATTCCATTTTTGACATCTTCGTAGGTGTCCTTGATCCTTTGTGCTAGAGCGTGATCCATTGTTTTTCCAGGGTAGAAATCCTATGGGTCAAGGACTTGCATACTCAGTCCTTTGATCTGATTGATCAATGTTGGATCCACTATGATACAACGATTTAACCACAAGTATCCACCATGGTAACAGGATAGCAACAGCTTGACGCATGCATTCACTTCTTGGTGTCTTCCGAAGTGAGGAATCTTCATGACATTGAGCAGTGTGGACTGCGCGAGGTTATGGATCCATGACTATGGGACGATATTTGAATTCTTTCCTTTTTTCCTGGTCAGGTACTTATGTGGGGTGAGCATGTTGTAGATCTTCCTGTCGCCGAGGTTTAAGTAACTAAACTTCAACACTGCAATCTTATCTTGATCTGCACGAACTATGTGTATCTCTTTCGGGAGTTACGCAGTAACCAAGTTATACTCGAAGTCTCTAGGAACACTGTGTCAATTTATGGAGCCTCTCAGAGGTGGTAGGTAGGTGGGAAATATGATCGGAATCAACTTAGCATTTGCGAGATCATCTCTGTGCTTAGTTCATTTTTAGTCTACGGGCCTTGATGGTCTAGCTCGAGCAGTGGATGGAGAGGCTGGCATTCCTCTCATCGATGATTCTTGTAGACCTATAGACAATCCTCTCTATGACATGACTCTTTCAGTCATCAAGTCGAGGAGTACTTCTGTTACTAATTCTTCAACTGCGGTGAGCTCGTCGGACATACACACTCGAGATTAATAATATCAGTTTCACAATTAAATCAGATATTGCACTAAAATAAATAGCAAGAGGGAAATTATCACTGCATACAATTCACTTGGTCTATGGGCTCAAATTCTTGGTTGGCATTCATAGATATCTAAGTGAGCTTTCCACATAGGTTCACCAATTTTCCTCTGAATAACCCTATTCCTCCTAATGAAGGAATCATAGCAGGCCTTCCTATAGCGTCCCAAGTTCTCTCTATCATGATATTCACTTGTGTTTCCTCATCTAGAACACAGTCAATGTCGAAGTCTCCTATTCTTTCTTCAAGGCATTCCTTCTTTTTAAAGATCTCTGATAATCTAACATGTCGGTGGTCATTCAAGGTTTCTTTCATCTGTAGCAATACCTTCTTTGATTCTTTCTAGGGTTCTGTTATATCCTTAGTTTTAGGATCTGCCTTAGGGTTTTCTTGTCTTATGTTCATACTTTCAAGCTTAGTAATCATTTTAGGGAAATCTAACACTTCATGGTTCATAGCTTTGCAACAAAGACAACTAGGTCTTCTCCCAGGGCATGCCTTAGCAAGGTGTCCTAGTTTTCTGTAGCTGTAACATAGGGTTAATCCTCTATTTCTTTTAAATGATCCCCAACTTCTCCTATACTGCGTGTTAGGATCATAGGAGCTAACTTGCAATAAATTCTTTCTGGGATCCTGCATCCATTCGTTAGTCCAAACATTCTTTCTATGCATAGGTATAACATATCTTTCACTATTCTTATCAGATCTAGTCATATCAAATATTCTTTCATCTATTAATTCTCCAGTTTTTAAGCTAGGACAGAATCTATCAAAAATACCTAGATCCATACTCTAGAAACAAAAAACAAAAATCACTTATCTTACTTCTACAGAGCACAAAGCTTTCAGGTCTAGAATTTTTATATTATTCTTACCTTTATCATAGCACAGAGCTTACAGATCTTACCTCTTTTTAATCAATAATTCCCACTTTTACCTTCTTCAGGGCACAAATCATCTGGATCTTACCTCTTTTCTTCAGATCGGACTTCTTTTCCTTAGCACGGAGCTTCTTAGGTCAAGTACAATGTTGTGCACTAGGGCAAGAGATCTACACACAGATCTTTTACAGTTTTAGAATGGATCTTTGCACAAAGATTCTTCTTTTTCAATTCCCAACAATCACAGTTTCAGGTCCCGGCAACGGAACCATTTGTTGGCACAGGGGCAGACCCAGGGTTCAACGCTACAACAACGCACCAACAAATCCCTAACTACCAACCCTTTCGGAAACACCTACGAAGCAGATGAATTCTCACCCGAGGTAGAGGCAGGGATGGTTGCAAGACTCAGGTGTCTACAACCTTAGCCAGGACACAGATCTGTGATTATAATACTTAATAAATCACTTAGCACCATCAGTTCCTTAATATACAATCAATAATCACTTCACTGATAAAATAGGGCTTCCCAACATTCACACTGATATAACGTATTTAAGCACTTAGCATAAATAGAGAGGTAGATCTAGCAGATCAAGCACTAAGAACATTCATATGGATCAGATCTAACATTCTCACATGTCATTAGCACTAAGCATAATTAGATCTATCTAATCATCTCAAAGCACTTAACAAAAGAAGACATAAACACATTAAGACAAGCACGAAGCAAGACAAAACAATGTTTACGTGGTTCACCCCCACCCTGGGGCTACGTCCACCAACTCTTCTTCTTTATTGTCTTCAGTCAATCAGTTACAAGCATAGAGCCCCAAAACCCTTACTCCGCACATGACAAAAGATCTGCGCAGCTCACTAGATCCTTCTTCCTTGTGTCACAGCACAAAGCCTTCCACCATATATTACAACCACTTGCACTTAGCTCTGCAAGTCTCTCACAGTCATGCACAAAGTACTTACAAAACCCTATTTTGACTTAGCATACATCACATAGATGTCTATTCAACTAATTCTTACATTGCCTAGACTTCTATTTATACATACAAAATAGGCCTAAACATGGGTAAACCCATGGGCCGACATCCCATTCTTGTTACATATTCCCAAAAACCCAAAAAGGATCCAAAAGTGGGTCAATATCCCGTGATCTCTGCTTCGTCTTGTGCTCCTCCTTCGACAGGCTGTCGAAGTACCAAAATAGGTTACTATGACCAAGAATCTCCCCAAAACTTGGTCAAGGGCCAACAATAACATATCTTGATCCTTGATTTGTTTCCTTGCAAATATAAGCCTCTATTGGCTTGCTAGAATCTTTTGCATTTATTCTAAATTTATTTTTATATCTACTATAGAAACTTCATAATGTACCCATATCATCACAGTTTTAGATGAGAGGAATTTGATCATGATTAAAAACCTACTTGAAGAGCTTGCATTTATTTGAACTCTTGGGGTGCATCATCAAATTGTAGAGGGTATGAGAACAATGATTTAACACTTTAGCGTATAAGGATTACACCAAACAATTGACATGTAGATATTTATTTAAAGACTTGGCATGCAAACTCTATTTTCATTGTATCTTGGAGATATTAGGATGGGAACCACTCCAAGTAGCTTCATTGGTAACAATCCTAATCTAAAAGGCAATATTTTATTGTATAGAATCACACTTTTCGTCACACCATGAATCTCATCAACTTTGTAAAACATTTCATCAATCAAGGCCAATAGATTGTTAAGCCAAGTAGATATAGTGTAGCCTTGCCACCATGGGTATTTTTATTTTTCCACTTTCCTCCATGGGCACATGCAATATCCTCCCACTTGAGTTATGTTAGTGTGTAAGGTTTTCTTTAGTGATATCCTTACTAAGGTTTCTTTCTTTTTGAAGAGTGCTAAAGTTTATCCCAAATTTAAATATGCATTCGGAACCGAAGGATAAAGATCGAGAGATAAAGGAAAAATGTTTGTTCTATTTGAATTAAAATTCAGTGGTTAGCACAACTTAAATCTTGTTATCAATATTCTAAACTGGTGGAATGATAAAAATTTTGGCGGAGGTGCTAAAAGTGGTAAGGAATTAGAGAAGTGTAGTGGGGCCACTCAGATCATGAGTCTTAGATCTCATCAACGGTTCATATTCATTGAGGAGGTTGAAAGTGATCGAGAGTTAATTACTAAAGTGGGTTCAACAATGAAAACTGTGGTATAGATGTTGGGGTACGTGTCGATAAAAGGTTCATTGCATAGGTCAAGGCGGTGTAGATGAAAACCACCCCCGACAACTTCTGCAATCAAACTTTATTTAAATAAATTGAAGGGCTTATATGTATAATATTTTTCGAATCACCAACATGAGAACTACCGAAATAAATTGTTGTTATCTATGCAACCCATCCTCCACTGCAAATTTGAAGACTACATGTATTTATAAAGTGCTCTTGATGCCATGGAACAAACTAAAATTTCAAATGCACCTTAACAAAACCCTAAAAATAAAAAAGATTCAATTATTGATAGGGATTCTATTGTGTTTGACCCTGTATTTTCTGTAAACACTGTCACTGAGTCTAGAAGTAGGTTAAGTGTGTTAGGATTCCAAAATGCACCTTTTATAGATGTTGTTAAATCGTCAATTTTTCCCTATTGTCTCGAACAGTCATATCGATTCCCAGAATTCGTTAATCGGCGTGCCACCCATTATTCACAATTTGAAAGTGTCATTATGGATACAAATGGGTCTGAAATTTTATGCAGGGTCGATATATTATCAGTTATAGATTCCACCAACCCGTGAACTCACCATTTTTGAAGAAATGACTAATTATAATAACTAGAAAGGGAGAATAGAAGGGAGAAACGAAAAGGGGAATTCGGGTAAGAATAAAAGAGGGAAAAGAAATGGGCAAAATAAATTGGGAAAATAGAAAAGAGGAGGGAAATTTCGGAAGCGAGAATTGATTTCAACAGTTCGTAGGACCTATCTTGGGTTCACCCTTGAAGTCCAACAATTTTTTCATTGTGGTGATGGTTGTTTCAAGAGTCTACACATTTGGGCATTGCAACTCACTTTGTGCCCATGGTTGCATACTATTCATCCAATGGAAAAGTTTGTCTTATTTCGAAATGTATTTGATATCCAACATGAGCCCTATCAACTCCTTGGTGTAGGCATGGATCTTACCAATATTATTAATATCCAACAACTTACTTCTTATGATCCATTCTTAGTTTCTTGGTCCAAACTATGCCTTCGAGGCTACCTTCATCTCTACCTAGTTTTCGATCTTCTCAATGGTTCTCCCAATTGCCAAGTCTTCCACCTAGTTCCTGCACCAAAGCTTAGTAGTCCCTGTCAATAAAATTTCAATAGTGTTCACCTTAGCTTCATATGAACTTCCTTCAGTTTCTCCAAGTACTACTCAATTTCCCAACAAAATTTTCCAAGAAACTTAGCATTGTAAGTATCGTCGTATGGCTCAAATTCCTTTATCTTGATTCTCATCGGTATGACAATTGAAATATATCCATTGGCCAAATCTCGTTTCAACAATGTAATGGTTTCATGTTGGTCCTTCAAATTTTGTGTGACTGAGGCAAGTGCATCCTCTACTTCCTTTAGTATATCTTGAACATCATCAGTCAAGGTGTCAATGATCAAGTTCATGGTCACTAAGAACTCCTGTACAACTTCATTAAACGCATGCTTCATTTTTCATATCTCAGTATCCATTTATTCAACCTTCTCACCATGCTAATATATTGTGTTTGTCATTACTCAACAGTCCTCTTCAAGATAACAACTTGATCTTTCATTCTCCCTATCTTGGGATCCTTCTCGGTGTCACTTCCATTTTCATGTGACCTAGCCATGGATGGCCCTCCAATTATTTTCACTCTACTTGCAAAGGGTTCATCCAAGGCACCCAATAATTTGTCTCAAGGCTTCTCCAAAACTCTACAATCAAGTCTGCAAAAATTCCTGCATTCATCTGCCTTCCCCAAGTGCTCAACTCACCCTAAGAACTTTACACCTAGTCTTCTCACTAGGTGCACACAGGTCTGTTCACAAGTCATAAATTTGTCTACAATTTATCACTTAACTTATATCACAAACCAAACCAACCAATTATGTGCCCAGACTGTCTCTACGAAAGGTTAGTCCACCTAACCTTACCTTCATCAATCCTACGCCCAAACTTTCTTCACAACAAATGTGCCCCAACACCAATGTTTCGACTGCAGTAGTGGTGAAGAGAAAAATATGCTTTGATACCACCTGGAATAGAATAAATAATCCATTGTATCCTGGCTCCTTACTTTACTTTGTCAACCCATGGTTCATAGAAAAATTAAGATCTACTATGCACTATGTGTGCAATATGCATTTGTTGGTAGAAAAGGTCTGAGACTTATCAAAGCTTAAAAATGTATGGAATGATGAAGCAAATAAAGATGGAAGAAAGTACCTCTAAATTGTTGCTTAAAGGAAAACAAACCAATCTGATAGTACAACTAATCTAGATTGCATGAAAATAATTTATTCTAAAGGATATTGAATCATAAAGATTAAACTGAAAACAGAAAATGAATTCAATATAAGCTATGACAGAAAGTTGTAATTGAAGTGAGGCTACACTAATGCATGAATAAATCAAACTATTTTATGTATAATCCTTTTATCAACGGAAACCATATGTGTTTTTATTGTCCATTGGTGTTTTCATGAAAACAAGGTTAAGATGAATTGAATCTTGAAGCTAAAACTATCCTACATGAAGTTTCTACAGGAACTCTATAGTTTCTATAGGAAACTCCTACAGGAAGCAGTAATGAGTCCTAGAAAGGTAGTGCAAGTCCTTAAAAGTGTAAACAAAACTAGACTATAATAAATCAAATGGATCTGAGGTTATTGACCTTAGGAGGCACCTAAGAGTGCTCCAAAAGGATATTGAACATTTCTACAGGATGTTTGATGTAACTAACCAGTTAGTGATAATCTTAGCAAAAAATGAAATCGATCAAGAAAAACTATATTAAACTTCAAAATAGAATGAAATACTATCTAATCACTAATTAACATGGATGAAAACTATAGAAATTGCAGCAGGGCCATTGATCCCTCTTAAGTAGGCCCTACCCAAGAAGCACAAGGAACCTTAAGAAAACCTAATGAGCTAAAAGCATAACCATGTTTATTTCACTAACAGTAGAAATACATCAAGAGAAAAAATCTCTAAGTCTCAAAAAAGTCTTCAGAAAGTCTCAATATGATACTTATCAACAATTCTCCTCTATCTCTCCATATCCTCTCTCCTAGGTTAGAGGTCTTTGTATAGCTTGAGAGTTCGACCTCCCTTCCTAAATTGAGGAGAGAAGTGAGTAAATGAGGTATCTTTTCCCATTACATATATATCTCCAACTATTGTTGATCATGAGTGGTCATTAATGCACAAGAGGCACTCTTGGAGGTAGGTGGGGATAATGTCCCTTGATCCTTGGTGTGGAAACACTTTGAGGGAGACAAAATCCCTTGTTTCTAGGGTGTTGGATCCCATAACTCCTTAAGTTTGATCTGCTTTGTGGAATACACATATTTGGAACAAAACATTAGAGAAAAAAGGAACATTATACACAAAAATCCACCTCAACACACATTCAATAAGCAATATGCAAAATATCCATGACTTACTATTTAAATATGGTCAAAAGTAAATATTAAGTCATATTATGGTGGAAAAATGTGCTAAAGATGAGCCTTTGGAATAGCCAATAATTGGGCTCATCACCACCTATCACCAATATAGTGGTGAATATCTAGCCAATCTATTCACCAAAATCAACTATGATACCACCTATCACCGAGATACTAGTGAAGAGCTAGCCAATCTTTTCACTAAACTCAGCTCTGATACCACCTATCGTCGAGATAGTGGTGAATACATAGCCAATTTTTTTATGAAAATCAGCTCTGATATCACCTATCACAACCCCACATGACGCCTAACTAGATCTTGCGATCATGCACCTCTTGAGGGCATGCAACACTGCAACAGTTCTTGCTTGGTTGCTTGGAAACATTAAGAATACTTTATTCAGACTACACCTCTTCACCTAGAGCATACCCATACTTCATTCTAGGCTACAGGAGAGTCACACTCCAACTTTGTGCCACTCACTTGTATACTTAGACAATCTTGTTAACAGCTTAAAACTTAGTCATTTAGGCATACATCCATGAACATGTGAAACCAAGAGAATACTTGTGAAACAAACAAGAGACACACACAAAAATAGTGTGGGTGGTATTGTTCGAAAACACAGGTATTATATCAGAGGATGAACACCTTCAGTAACCACTCACATAATCAGATCAAAGATCAACACAACGATGTTTTCACGTGGTAAAACCCCTACGGGGAAACATCCACGGCCCCAACCAATGCGGCCACTTGGAGCAGTTTATTAATGCAAAGAAAAATATTACAGAGAGATTTTACAAGAG
>SNQJ01S0011052.1:119329-135056 GCA_010110895.2 Picea sitchensis
CTTTACTTTATCATTTAAATAATGATTTCTTCTTTTAGGTCACTTTGACTTCTTTGACCTTGGGGGCTTCAAGCCTTCATATGGGGGTCCTCCAACTTCGCAAGGCCATAACTCTCAAACCGTGAGGAGTTATGTGGCATTCCACATACCACTGGAAATGGCATGAAAAGAACTATCCATATAGGATAGTTTCACCAACAATTTCCTTGATCTTCATCTCATTATTCCACATACAAGCATGGGTCCTCCATCCATTCTTCTAGGATAACTCAATCCGCAAAGCATCTTCCCATGAGGGATTTCACCATAAGGGGACCAATTTGGAGTTCATACATTTGTGCACCTTATCAATCATGATAAGACAATAATCAATTCACCACTGCATCATATACATCAACTATGCATCATGTATCAATAACAACTCATTGATCCATCTTCATCATATCAATGACAACTCATCGATCCATCTTCATCGATTGGTTACCACTTGACATCTATCATTCTCATCAAGGAAAATTCATATACATTTGTTCATCAATCAATCAATCCTATCAATCAATCCATCACTTGACATCAATCAATCAAACCATTGGCATCAATGACAACATGATCCAACAAGCTCTAATTTTTTTATTTACATAAGTGAAAAGAGTTGGCCAATAAAAAACACTTCTTAAAATTTTATCTATTGTGGCTCTCTAGGAATAATGTCTTCCACATATTCCAATTTGATGTTCAACAATTAAAGCAATAGTTTCCTCTTCTAAAATACAACTAAGAAGTATATCAACTAGATCTTTCCAATATAAATTTTCACCAAGAATTTAGTACTTGATAGCTTTAAGTTTTAAAGACATAACTTAAACTCTACTAAGTGGTCTAGGCATTGAATATTTATCAAATAGTAAACAATATCTAAATAATATGTTGAATTAGTGAATTTTTTATGAATCTGTTTAACCTTTTCAAAAGAATCTCTTATTTTTAACAGTGAATTATGTTCTTAAGTCAAATTAATTTTACAAGGAAATTATTTACCATTGAATGAATTCCAAGAGTTTTAGAATTAGATTCATCCATCAATTTGACTAAAACATATCCTTTAATAAGCTTCATTGGTTTGATTTCCATGTCATACTCTTATATTCTTGCAATCCATTTTCCCCTTCTCCTCTCATAGTCTTGTTGTCCCAAAATATCTTTTACAACCACATGAGGAAGAAAATAAATCACCTTCGAATGTAAAACATAATCCTGGAATTCTCTTAAATCTTCTACTAAAGAGAAAACTTATTTCTCCATGATATTACATTTCAATTTAGCATTATGCAAATATCTATTGAAAAATGTAGTAGGTTGTTTATATCCTTCCTTATTCTTTTACAATAGTACAATTGAATTATGTGTTCCAAATAAAAATGAAAGACCAAAAACAAATTTTGATATTTTAGGCTTATAAGGATGGGGGCTTCTCCAAGTGCTCTTTTAATTTGATAGAAAGAAGTCTTAGTTGTTTTATTCCATTTGACCTCATTTCCCTTTTTAAACATACTAATTATATATTTTATAATTTCATCAAAATTAGGAATAAATTCTCTTAGAAAATAATTTTTTCCTAGAAATGATTGAACCTCTTATTTATGCCTTGAGAAATTAATATATTGGATTACTTGTACTCTTTCTATATCAATTCTAACTCCTTTTGACACTATATTGCCTAACGATTTTCCTTTAGTCATGGAAAAAAGGAACTTTTCCAATTAAGGAATAAACAATAACATCTACATTTACTAAAAAAATTGTTATAAGTGTTTTAAATGGTCATCTCTATTCTTAGAAAAGATAGACTTATCATCAAAATAAACAACTATAAAACTATTATTTTCATCATCAAGAACAATATTCATTGCTCTCTAAAAGTTTTCCCTTGCAATCAGGCATTTTATCATATGTTAATGTACCCCAAGAAATAGTAAAGGCCCCAAGAAATAGTAAAGGTTGTTTTGTATCTACTTCCCTAGTTACAGCAACTCGATTGTATCCTCAAAACCCATCCATCATTGAAATACTTTGGCCATTGACTTCCTTCTACAAAATATGATCAAGTTTAAGCAAAGGATAATTAGTTTTTAATGGAACTCGATTAAAATTCATAAAATATATGCATATACGAAATTCTCCATGTTTCTTTCTTAAAGGCACTAAATTTACTACTCATTCTTAGTATCTTAAAGGAATAATAATATTGGCATCTAAAAACTTCTTAATTTAATTTTCTATCATAGGTAAAAGTAACATGTTTACTTGTCTAATCTTTTACTGAAAGGGTTTCACTCCTTCAATAAGAGGTATTTAATGGTCTATGATAGAATTATCATAAGTTTTATGGTAGTTATATGCAAAAACATCAAAAAAAAAAATGTTTAAACATAAATATATATATTTTCTTTTTTTCAAAAGATAGTAATTTTGAAATCTTTACCAACTTTGGATTTTGGGTAGTATTCAAATCGATTTCTCCTACATCTTCAACCTAAGGTTGAAAATTAGGTTTTAATATATATATATATATATATATATTACCTCTTGAAATGTAATTATTTTTTAAATAAACAAATTTACCATACCCAATCATATTAAGCAGATTTGATTTTTTTTTTTCAACATTTTCTTGTGATTCATTTATCTCATCTCATCTTCTTCTTTCTTGTGATTCATTTATCTCATCTCATTTTCTTCTGTGTCAATATTTATAGCAGAAAATCTGTTGATTATTTCCAATAACCTTTTAATTTCAAAATTATCTTCAAACACCTATCAATGCTTAATATTATTCAGTATTGATGGTCTATGAAGTACTTCTACCTCATATATTAGATAAAAAGCATCTAAACTCCTAAAAATACTATTTGATACATCTAACGAGTCATCCTATTGATTTATTTTTCTTGGCATCTTAAAAAAAAAATAACTGCTAAAAAGATTTGTCTAATAAATCCCAAACTTGATTTCTATAATGATTTGAAGAACTGAAATTAGTTTGCCAACCAGAGAAGTTGATTTTCTTATGGAAGATAAAGATAGTTCCGAACTCCATAAATCGACTAGTGGTTCATTTTTATTCCAAAGAGGATCTAAAGGAGTTTTTTGAGTTTTAAATTCAAGATAATTTTCAAAATAATCAAATTTAGGAATATAAATTTATTCTGTAATAGGAATACATGAAGATGAAAAACCAACCTTGTGGCGCTTATTTTCTTCAACAATCAACCTTTTCGAACCAGAATATGCTGGAATATTTTTAGAACCAGGGTGAGACCTAGTATGTCTTCCTGGTGAAAACTTGCATGTAACTGTCGATATATTAAAACATTGATAAATACATAAAAAGGTCTTTGAGAATAAATTTCTGAAACTTTCTTAATTCAAAATTTGATATCTTTCTAGAAATGCTTAAATTTCTCTAACAAAAATAAATACATACAAAAGAAGTTATTTCTGAAAAAGGAGATGAATTCTCTAAAACTTGTATGGACAATAAAACCCAGAAACTTTTTAACAATCTTCTTCTCCCAATGATCACTACTACTAACAGAAGCAAAAAAAAAATTCAGCCTAAGTCTGATACAATCTTCTTGATTTTCTTTGCTTTTTATATTCTTGAACCTCAACCATTTTTTTTAATAATGATTTCTTTAAAATAGTAGAGAGTGGTACTCGACAATTCTTTGAAAAATTTAATCTTTCCTCGTGTTATGCCTAGAATATATGTGACATGTCAATCCATTCATACATTCTTCTTTTTCCTCTGAAGGAATTGAGACCCTGACATGGAAGCAAATTGAGATGTTTTCCGTGTTGATAGGTTCTTGCTTATTAGCCTTTCTATTTAATCTTCATCTTTTCCTTTAGGATATTTAAACAATATCATTTTGCTTTTAGGGGTATTTAACTCTATAAAAAGGTCAAAAGATGTAGATGGTAGACTCTGATCAAAATTCATAATGCTAATTAACACCCTGAAATCAAGAAATTTTTTATCAAATATTCATTTTTTTTTTATAGGGTCAATGATAACTTTGAATTGTTTAGTATTTTTTCTTTGTTTGATCAATGAATCATTGTATCCCTAAACAGTGTAACATCAATTTTCATTTGTCCATAGTGCAGGAAAATCTCAAATTCAATTGATGATTTGACATAGTCCCTAAAAGCTTGTGCATATTAGCCAAGTCCATTGCACTTATTCTATTAAGCCCTATACAAAGCTCCATGTTAAGCATAAATCCCAAGTTAAGCCTTAGATAAAGCCACATGTTATAGTAGTGTTGTCGTCCAGATCCTCTAATTGTAATTGTACTCTTTATATCTTCTATATATACCAAGGAAACCTAGTCTTAAAATCATCTCATCTTATACATTTGTCTAAAATATTCGAAGTTCACAATATCAAGTTTCTTTTTGTATGGAGTTCACTAAATACCATGATAACCAAAGTTTGATTTTTAACACCCATAGGCAATAACTTGGCTTGAATTCTGTTAGCACTCTGTCAATTTTTTCCGGCTCAATAGACAAACGACAGAGGTAACTGTTTCAACTAGCTTTAGAGTTGAGGCACTAGCATTCTCAACTCGGAGAGGGCTCTCTCATGTCACTTGATATATCTATGGAAATCGGTGGCTAGGTTTGGTTTGTTTTGAGGGGTTTTTATAAAGTAACTGGAGAATTGAAAATAACATTTGGGTTATCGAGTCTGGAATGAAAATGCATTGTCAAAACATGAGAACTATTAAGAGGAAAAGGCTAAATGAGGCAGTGAGTCTGAGTTTATATCTAAAAATTTGCATCGCATCAGAAGGAAAAGAAACATATAACTGCATCAGAACATAGAAAAATAAATTATGAATTGGTTGAGAAGAAATACACATAGTCTAAATCGCTTAAGCCAAGAGCATACCAATGATGAATTCTGGGTTTTTGTTTCTCCAATTTAGACAGATGAAAGTGTAAATGAAATATAAGATAACAGGAATCACATAATATGAAAGAACACAAGATTCATATCACCACCAGTTAGAATCTTTTCATAAACATTCCAAAATCCGTCCTTGCATTTATATATTCATTCTAACCCCAAAATTTACAAAGTTTTCCTGCACAGAGGGTAGGATCCTCTTTTCTCCATAGCCTTCTATATCCTCGAGATAATATATATAGAGAGGAATTACTCGTGAAATTCAAAACGTTTAGACTTCCCCATAATTCTTAAAATAGATATAAGTTACAAAAAATGAGTGATTTATAATAACAGTTATCCTATTTTAAAGGGACCGTTAGAAATAGGTATGTCATATATGGGGCCCCTTTCTTCGACCGCCATCTATCCAAAACTTGCTAAAATGTACTTAATTCTACTTGGAAATTTAGTTCATCTTGGCGATTTCCTCCTTCAGAGTGCTCAACCAAGCAAGTTGATTTTCTCAAACGCTCTCCATTGTCTCAGCTCTGATTTATGTTCTCTGTTGTTTTCTCTACTTCTTTTTCACTACCTGCTTGCAAATTTCGTCTGTGTGTTCATTGATGACTAGATCCCTCATAACAAGGTTTAATCTAACCCCCGACCCTGGTTCAGTCGCGGGTTCAGTATGAAATTTAGTTGCTAATATATGTGCAACCCACCTTTCTTTCTCACTTATTAATAAGCTTGACACATTAGTTGAAAACCCTGTTGTACTGGATATTGTTCGATTCACGTTGTCCATGTCTTCCAATTTTCACAGAGATGGCTATTTTTGCCTCCCTTAACTTTACAGAACTCAAGAAATCGATCCAGTTTGAGATTACCTCTCTTATGCATGGGGCGACGATTTCCCGGAGTAGGATAAAGCTACCCATATCTAAAGATCGGTAGTCTTCGAATCCTAATCATGAATTACTGACAGGGTATGTTGGTTTTCCATGCTTCATCAATCTATTCCGAATGATGAACTTTTAATTTAGTTGCATGACGGTGTTCACCTGACATGTTGGACGGGAAGTACCTAAACTAGCGACGTGAGGTGATTTGACTAGCCATCACCTCCCCCACGAGTTGTTGATTTGACACATTAGACCACGTGACATCGGGGTTGTTGGAAAAGCAGTTTCAGGAAAAAAAAAATTCGCCCCGATGTACTTCTACAAGCGCCACGTGTACACTACTAAAACCACAATGGTTTTCCCCGATCCGCCCTCGCATAATTAAGTTTCGTGCTAGTTCACCACCCGATATGCGCCTCAATCGTTGATCTGGGATACTTCGAGATCAATGGTCCGTAGGACTTCTTCCTTCATTTTTCCACTATAATTGACCATATTACCACCACACATGACCCAAGTCTCCAAATAATGCCATGTTTCTACACCGATTTAATAACCCACTAATTTTAAACTCGGATTTGAAGCATGATCATCATGGTGATAACATAGGCTCCAACTGGGGATGATATCCTCTCTATGAGGTAGCAAATAACTTTAGACCTGGTTCCTTCATTGGTTTGCCTTCAAACGTGTGTGGACATCCTGTTACGGCTTCGAAACTGAATCGTCAAATCTTGAAACCAGATTTTGCAAACTGTTTTCCACTGAATGCTGAAAAATTACGACTAGGATCTAACTGTACATACTACGGGAAGTTTAAAACAATGTTTGATCAACAAGCTTGCTTGCATACTCCTACCTACTCTAACTACTGCAAAAGAATTGTTAATCAAGTGAAATCACAATCCCAATGTAGCCATGACAACATTCTATTCATCGTTCATTTCTTTTGCAGTTGCTTGTTTGAAAACCCTTCTGCTAACGATTCATTTAAAATTGTATCTATAAGTTCAATCCTTAAAATTTTTGAAGGGCCTGGATTGTTCACTTCCTCCAACAGGATCACAAATGGATCTTTTAAGATATGGATAAAACAAACATTACATTCCACTCCTTTCACTACATTTATGTTTTCAGGTGATTGAACTTGTTGACTTCTATTGAAAAACTGACAGAGTTGTTGAGAAGTCTGGTAGTAGGGATTTCTTGAGTCATAAGGAAACCGTGGTTGGAAAACATCATCTGATGTAAAAAAACTCACATTTGATACAGGCATTGATTTGTTGTAATCCACTATTATTGGTATATCCTGATTATAAATTTTTTCCATGTAATGTGCCTTGAGATCATGAATTATATGGAACAATGATTCATTTGCAGGAGTCAAGATAGAAGAGCAAGCTTCCTCCACAAGTGTTTCCTCACTGCTTGGAGTCTCCATAAGTGAAGTTTCAAAATCATCATCCATGTCTAGGTTGTTCAGAAATAGGATCACTATGTCATTTTTAGAGGAAGAAACACAACCTTGAAATACTTTGTCTTCCTGAGAATATTGTTCAACATATGCATTAGTTCTAGGAGAAGGGAAATGACCTTCAACAACAATTTCTTGATCGGCTTCTTTTTTAATGTGATGGTTAGATTGCAATTCTAAATTGAAATACCTTTCCAAGTAATGATCGTTAAATGCATGTGAGTGTAGATGGTGCTCTTCAATGATAACAACCTTTTCATGTAAAACAATACTATTATGAATACAGTCAGAACTCCCTATTTTTTTTGAAGTCTTGTGATTTTATCTTAACCATTCAAAGGAAGAAAAACATAAGGGGAGAGAGTTTTTATCTATAATCCCACTGCTTTCTTCACATTCAACATCATGCTTGGATGCTTTCTGATTTGAAATGCTATAGACATTTTGTTTCAATAGTTCGAATGAGGGAAAACACAATGGCAAGGTTATGTTACCTGACTCACAAACTTATTCATTTTCTCCAGTGTCGTCATAGGTACATTTCTCCATTTCTTTGGATTGATGGACATACTCACTTTTAGCTTTGTCTTCGGCCAATGACTACACTTATGAATTGAAAAGATCTTCCACAAAACAAGGAATAGGGTCATCAAGCGCCTGAGAAGAGTGCTCCAACATCTTGTTAATATGTTTCATTAGTTTGGTGTGACTTTGCATCAACACAAATTCGTTTTCTTCGACAATGATTTGAGAATTCTCTCTCAAAAACTTGAATGCAACAAAGCACAAGGGTAGAGAATTTTCTTCAGCTAATCCAATACTCTGCCTTTTGTAACTGTGATATGTAGGTTGACTTGTCTTACTGTACTACTAAAAAAGAAAGTCTTCAACATCACAATCCTCCTCATATTTTTCATATATAAGCAATTCAACTGTCTGTGAGATGTCATCCAACCAAAACACATTGGGGACATCAACCTGTTCTTCAACAAAGAGATTTGTAATGTCATCCTTTTGACTGTCTATAAATGAATACAAAAAATAATCATCTTTTTTCGCATCATGAGATGGATCAGCACCCCCTCTTTCAATAGGCAAAATATATTTTTTTGCAGAATCATTGGCATAAGAAACTACAAGAGGACCTCTTGTGTTGTCAATTATATGTTCAGGATCCCAATCAACCCCTTTCTTTCCATATTTACTTTCACATTCTTGAGCATTTAGTTTCTCATTTTGAACCTGTTTACATGCTTGGATGTTGTGTTAAATGTCCTGAGCATCATAGAACATTTTTTGTAAGGACTTGGATCTTCTTTCCATAAGAAGGAGAGACGAATATGGATGGAGAGTAGTTGCATAGTGGAGCATGGCAACAACTTCAGTGGGTCGAATTTCTTTGGGTAAATTGTGGTAGATACTGGAGAAACTTATGTTGAATATAGAAATAGTTTCATTGTCGTGCTTTTCCAAAGCATAGAACTCTCTAAGTTGCAGGTCCAAAGACTTCTTCTTGCCCCAAAACTTTAAAAAGACATCCTTCAATTCCTCCCATGAGCTAATTGTCTCTAGATGCAAATGTTTAAACCAGTATTTTGTGTTTCCTTTCAAAGATTGAGAGAAGGCCCTCATACAAACATCATTATGGTTAATCTCAAACAAATATATAAAATGCTCAAACCCTTGGATGTGTTTTTCAACTGAGATGGTATCAAGTTCCCCATCAAACATAGGTAAGTACTCATAGTGTTTTGGAGGAAAATTATGAAGAATGTGGGGTAACTTTAATGATCTGTATCTATGTTGAGTCTTGGAGGGTGTTGGATCAAGCGCAAGAGATGAAATATCAACCCTGGTTTCATGAGGCTCATCAACTAGGTTATGGTCATTACATGGCCCAGAAGATTTTTTTTTATCAAAATGAGCAATAAACTGAGGGGACGTTCATGTAATTTTAAGAGGGGGATATATATCTTCTGGATTGTCATGGTCATTATTTGCATGCATTAAGTAAAGAAGAAACTGTCTAGAATTTTCGAGAAAGGACCAGAGTCAGATTATAACAAATAGCAAAATGATCTAAAAAAAATCCCATTTTGAGCATTTGTTTTCTTTCATAACGCCTTCTCATACCTCAGCCAAGGGGCATCATCTTTCAGTGAATTCTTCAAATTGCATTATGTATTCAAAATTTGAGTGGGGTCACTAATAACGTCTTGGGATCCAGATCCTATATTAAGATTGGAGTCGCCATTGATGTTTTGGAAGCTGGATTATTCATTGAGAGTGGAGTCACCAGTGAAAATTTAAATCTTTGGATTCTTCTACCAGTGGAATCACCTTCAAACTTATTTTCTGATGTAAGGAGTCGCCAGAGTAGGAAAACAGCCAATATGTGTCCAAGTGTCTGTTGTTCTCAGACCTTAGAACTCAATCATGTCATTTTTCCCAGGGAAAATTTTTCAATTTTGTCCCCAGGAACGACACCAGAATGTTAGCACTCTGTAAATTTTGTCTGGTTGAATAGACAAATGACAGAGGTAACTGTTTCAACCAGCTTTAGAGATGAGGCACTAGCCTGCTCAAATCAGAGAGGGATTTCTCATGTCACTTGATATATCTATGGAAATCAGTGGCTAGGTTTGGTTTGTTTTGAGGGGTTTTTATAAAGTAACTGGAGAAATGAAGATAGCATTTGGGCTATGGAGTCTGGAATGAAAATGCATTGTCAAAACATGAGAACTATTAAGACGAAAAGGCTAAATGAGGCAGTGAGTCTGAGTTTATATCTGAAAATTTTCATGGCATCAAAAGGAAAAGAAACATATAACTGCATTAGAACATATAAAAATAAATTCTGAATTGGTTGAGAAGAAATACACATAGTCTAAATCACTTAATCCAAGAGCATCACAATGATGAATTCTAGGTTTTTGTTTCTCCAATTTAGACAGATGAAAGTGTAAATGAAATATAAGATAACAGGAATCACATACTATGAAATAACACAAGACTCATATCACCACTAGTTAGAATCTTTTCGTAAACAGTCCAAAATCCGTCTTTGCGTTTATATATTCATTCTAACACTAAAATTTACAATTTTTTCCTGCACAGAGGGCAAGCTCCTCTTTTCTCCATAACCTTCTATATCCTCGAGACAATATAGAGAGAGAGGAATTACTCGTGGAATTCAAACCATTTAGACTTCCCGATAATTCTAAAAATAGAGATAAGTTACAAAAAATGAGTGATTTATAATAACAGATATCCTATATTAAAGGGCCCGTTAGGAACAAGTCTTTCATATATGGGGACCCTTTCTTCGACTGCCATCTATCCAAAATTTGTTGGAATGTACTTAATTCTACCTGGAAATTCACTTTAGCCTGGCAATTTCCTCCTTCAAAGTGCTCAACCAAGAAAGTTGATTTTCTCCGACGCTCTCCATCGTCTCAGCTCTGATTTTTGTTCTCTATTGTTTACTCTGCTTCTTCTTCACTGCCTTCTTGCAGATTTCATCTGCGTGTTCATTGATGACTAGGTCCCTCATAACAGGGTTTAATCTGACCACTGACTCTATTTCAATCGTGGGTTCGGTATGAAATTTAGTTGCTAATATCTTCACAACCCACCTTTCTTTCTCTCTTATTGATAAGCTTGAAACATTAGTTGAAAACCCTGTTGTACCGGATACCATTTGATTTACATGTCCGTGTCTTCCAATTTTCATAGAGACAACTATTTTTGTCTCCCTTAACTCTACAGAACTCAAGAAATCGATCTAGCTCGAGATTACCTCTCTTATGTATGGGGCGACGATTTCCCGAAGTAGGATAAAGCTACCCATATCTGAAGATCGGTAGTCCTTGAATCTTAATCATGAATTACTGATAGGGTATGTTGGTTTTCCACGCTTCATCAATCAATTTCGAATGATGAACTTTTAAGTTAGTTATATGACGACGTTCACTTGACATGTCAGACGGGAAGCACCCTAACTAGGGACGTGAGGTGATTTGACTAGGCATCACCTCCCCCACGAGTTGTTGATTTGACACATTAGACCATGTGACATCGGGGTTGTTGGAAAAGTGGTTTCAGGTAAACTGTTTTTCTCCCCAATGTACTTCTATGGGCGCCATGAGTCCACTACTAAAACCACAATGGTTTTCCTCGATCCACCCTTGCATAATTAAGTTTCATGCTAGTTCACCACCCGATATGGGCCTCAACTGTTGATCCAGGATAATTCAATATCAATGGTCCATAGGACTTCTTCCTTCTTGTTTCCACTATATTTTTCCATATTACAGCCACACATGACCCGAGTCTCCAAATAATTCCATGTTCTACACTGATTTAGTCACCCGCTAAATTTAAACTTGGATTTGAAGCATGATCGTCATGGTGATAGCATAGGCTCCAACTGGGGATGATATCCTCTATGTCTGCCTTCTTCATTGGGATACCTTCAAATGTGTGTGGACATCCTATTACGACTTGGAAACTGAATCATCAAATCTTAAAACCGGATTTTGCAAACTGTTTTCCACTGAATGCTGAAAAATTACGGCTAGGATCTAACGATACATACTACTGGAATCTTAAAAAGGTGATTTATCAACAAGATTATCTACATACTCCTACCTACTCTAACTATTGCAAAAGAACTGTTAATCAAGTCAAATCATAATCCTAATGTATCCATGACAACGTTCTATCCACCGTTCATTTCTTTTGCACTTGCTTGTTCGAAAACCCTTCTGTTGATGATTCATTTAAAATTCTATCTATAAGTTCAATACTTAAAAATTTTGAAGGGCCTAGAGTGTTCACTTCCTCCAACAGGGTCGCAAATGGATCTTCTAAGATATGGATAAAACAAACATCACATTCCACTCCTGTCACTGCATTTCTGTTTTCAGGTGTTTGAACTTGTTGACTTCTATTGAAAAATTGACAGAGTTGTTGAGAAGTCTCGTAGTAGGGATTTCTTGAGTCATAATAAAATCGTGGCTAGAGAACATCATCTGATGTAAAAAGACTCACATTTGATACATGCATTGATTTGTTGTAATCCACTATTATTGGTAAATCATGATTATAAAAATTTTCCATGTAATGTGTCTTGGGATAATGAACTATATGGAAGAATGATTCCTTTTCAAGAGTCAAGATAGAAGAGAAAGCTTCCTCCACAAGTGTTTCCTCACTGCTTGGCGTCTCCATAGGTGAAGTTTCAAAATCGTCATCCATGTATAGGTTGTTCAGAAATAGGATAACTATGTCAAGTTTCAGGGGAAGAAAGGCAACCTTGAAATACTTTGTCTTCCTGGGAAGATTGTTGAACATCTGCATTAGTTCTAGGAGAAGGGAAATGACCTTCAACAACAATTTATTGATCAACTTCTTCTTTAATCTAATGGTTAGATTGCAATTATGAATTGAAATACCTTTCCAAGTAATGATCGTTAAATGCATGTGAGTGTAGATGGTGTTCTTCAATGATAACAACCTTTTCATGTAAAACAATACTACTATGAATACAGTCAGAACTCCTTGTTTTTTCTGAAGTCTCGTTATTTTATCTTAACCATTCAAAGGAAGAAAAACATAAGGGGAGAGAGTTTTTAGCTGTAAGCCCACTTCTTTCTTCACTTTCAACGTCATGCTTGGATGCTTTCTGATTTGAAACGCTACATACATTTTGTTTCAACAATTTGAATGAGGGAAAACACAATGGCAAGGTTTTGTTACCTGACTCACAACCTTCTTCATTTTCTCCAGCGTCATCCTAGGTACATTTCTCCATTTCTTTGGATTGTTGGACATACTCACTTTTAGTTTTGTCTTCAGCCAATGACTGCACTTCTGAATTGACAAGATCTTCCACAAAACAAAGAATAGGGTCATCAATCACCTGAGAAGAGTGCTCCAACATCTTGTCAATCTGTTTCATTGGTTTGGTGTGACTTTGCATCAGCAAAAATTCGCTTGCTTCAACAATGATTTGAGAATTCTATCTCAAAAATTTGAATGCAACAAAGAATAAGGGTAGATAATTTTCTTCAGGTAATCCAATACTCTGCCTTTAGTAACTGTGATATGTAGGTTGACTTATCTTACTATACTGCTGAAAAAGAAAGTCTTCAACATCACAATCCTCCTCATATTTGTCATATACAGGCAAATCAACTGTCTGTGAGATGTCATCCAACAAGAACACATTGGGGACATCGACATGTTCTTCAAAAAAAAGATTTGTAATCTCATCCTTTTGACAGTCTATAAATGAATACAAAAAACAATCATCTTTTCGCTCATCATGAGATGGATCAGCACCCCCTCTTTCAATAGGCGGAATATAATTTTTTGCAGAATCATTGGCATAAGAAACTACAAGAGGACCTCTTGTGTTGTCAATTCTATGTTTAGGATCCCAATTAGCCCCTTTCTTTACATATTCACTTTCACATTCTTGAGCATTTAGTTTCTCATTTTGAACCCGTTTACATGCTTGGATGTTTTGCTAAATGTCCTGAGCATCATAGAACATTTGTTGTAAGGACTTGGATCTTCTTTCCATAAGAAGGAGAGACAAATTTGGATGGAGAGTAGTTTCATAGTTGAGCATGGCAGCAGCTTCAGTGGGTCGAATTTCTTTGGGTAAATTGTGGTAGATACTGGAGAAACTTATGTTGAATACAAAAATAGTTTCATTGTCCTCCTTTTCCAAAGCATAGAACTCTCTAAGCTGCAAGTCCAAAGACTTCTTCTTGCCCCAAAAATTTAAAAAGACATCCTTCAATTCCTCCCATGAGATAATTGTCTCTAGCTGCAAATGTTTAAACCAGTCTTTGGTGTCTCCTTTCAAAGATTGAGAGAAGGCCCTCATACAGACATCATCATGGTTAATCTCAAACAAATCTATAAAATTCTCAAACCCTTGGATGTGTTTTTCAGCTGAGATGGTATCAGGTTCCCCATCAAACATAGGTAAGTACTCATAGTGTTTTGGAGGAACATTATGAAGGATGTGGGGTAAATTTAAGGGTCTATATCTATGATGAGTCTTGGAGGGTGTTGGATCAAGCACAGGAGATGAAATATCAACCCTAGTTTCATGAGGCTCATTAACTAGGTTATGGTCATAACATGGCCCAGGTGAAATGTTTTTATCAAAATGAGTGATAAACTGAGGGGACATTTGTGTAATTTTAAGAGGGGTATATATATCTTCTGGATTGTCATGGTCATTATTTGCATGCATTAAGTAAAGAAGAACTTGTGTAGCATTTTCGAGAAAGGACCAGAGTCATCTTATAACAAATAGCAAAATGATCTGAAAAAAATCCCATTTTGAGCATTTGTTTTCTTTCATAACGCCTTCTCATAGCTCAACCAAGGGGCATCGTCTTTCAGTGAATTCTTTGAATTGAATTATGTATTCAAAATTTGATTGGGGTCGGCAATAACATCTTGGGATCCAGATTCTATATTAAGATTGGAGTCACCATTGATGTTTTGGAAGCTAGATTCTTCATTGAGAGTGGAGTCGCCAGTGAAAATTTAAATCTTTGGATTCTTCTACTAGTGGAATCACCTTCAAACTCTTTTTATGATGTGTGGAGTCGCCAGAGCAGGAAAATAGCCAATATGTGTCCAAGTGTCTACTTCTCTTAGACCTTAGAACTCAATCATGTCATTTTTCCCAGGGAAAATTTTTCAATTTCATCCCCGGCAACGGCGCCAGAATGTTAACACTCTGTAAATTTTGTCTGATTGAATAGACAAACGACAAAGGTAACTATTTCAACCAGCTTTAGAGCTGAGGCACTAGCCTGCTCAACTCAGGGAGGGCTCTCTCATGTCACTTGATATATCTATGGCAAACAGTGGCTAGGTTTGGTTTGTTTTGAGGGGTTTTTATAAAGTAACTAGAGAAATGAAGATAACATTTGGGCTATGGAGTCTGGAATGAAAATGCATTGCCAAAACATGAGAACTATTAAGAGGAAAAGGCTAAATGAGGCAGTGAGTCTGAGTTTATATCTAAAAATTTGCATGGCATCAGAAGGAAAAGAAACATATAACTGCATCAAAACATATAAAAATATATTTTGAATTGGTTGAGAAGAAATACACATAGTCTGAATCATTTAAGCCAAGAGCATCGAAATGATGATTTCTGGGTTTTTATTTCTCCAATTTAGACTGTTAAGCCCTAATATTGGCTCATTACCCATTAATTGGGGCATATTAGATTAGTAATTTTATTTTATTTATGTCAACTTTAGGCCATTAGTTGTAATTATACCTCCTAGTCTCCTATATATACCAAGGAGACATTTTCATTTTGAATCATCTTGTACTTGAACATTTAAGTGG
>SNQJ01S0011052.1:140313-152603 GCA_010110895.2 Picea sitchensis
CAAGGGGAGGGGCATGTTAAGCCCTAATATTGGCTCATTACCCCTTAATTGGGGCATATTAGATTAGTAATGTTATTTTATTTATGTCATCTTTAGGCCATTAGTTGTAATTATACCTCCTAGTCTCCTATATATACCAAGGAAACATTTTCATTTTGAATCATCATGTACCTGAACATTTAAGTGGGGTAAAAGGAGGTTGCCCCCTCGAAGAGTCTTATTATCTGAAATTATCTCTTTTTCAAGGCGTTGAGTACTTTTTCTGAGGATTTTCTATGCTATATTGATCTTTGGTTCTTAACATAGACAGATGAAAGTGTAAATGAAATATAAGATAACATGAATAACATACTATGAAAGAACACAAGACTCATATCACCACCAGTCAGAATCTTTTCGTAAACAATCCAAAATCTGTCTTTACATTTATATATCCATTCTAACCCCAAAATTTACAATTTTTTCCTACATAGAGGGCAGGATCATCTTTTCTCCATAGCCTTCTATATCCTCGAGATAATATATATATAGAGAGAGTAATTACTCATGGAATTCAAAACATTTAGAATTCCCCATAATTCTAAAAATAGAGATAAGTTGCAAAAAAGGTGTGATTTATAATAAAAATTATCCTATATTAAAGGGATCATTAGGAACAGGTCTGTCATGTTTGGGGCCCCTTTCTTTGATCACCATCTGTCCAAAATTTGGTGGAATGTACTTAATTCTACCTGGAAATTCACTTTCGCCTGGCGATTTCCTCCTTCAAAGTGCTCAACCAAGCAAGTTTATTTTCTCTGACGCTCTCCATCATCTCAGCTCTAATTTTTGTTCTCTGTTGTTTGCTCCACTTCTTATTCATCGCCTGCTTGCAGATTTCGTCCTCTTGTTCATTGATGACTAGGTCCCTCATAACAGGGTTTAATATGACCCGACTCTGGTTT
Organism: Picea sitchensis; assembly: GCA_010110895.2. Taxonomy (NCBI): domain Eukaryota; kingdom Viridiplantae; phylum Streptophyta; class Pinopsida; order Pinales; family Pinaceae; genus Picea; species Picea sitchensis. Next base: position 141,258 of record SNQJ01S0011052.1, read on the forward strand.
AGTCGTGGGTTCGGTATGAAATTTAGTTGCTAATATCTGCACAACCCACCTTTCTTTCTCTCTTATTGATAAGCTTGACACATTAGTTGAAAACCTTGTTGTACTAGATACCATTCGATTTGTGTTGTTGTCCATGTCTTCCAATTTTCACAGAGAAAGCTATTTTTCTCTCCCTTAACTCTACAGAACTTAGGAAATCGATCCAGCTCGAGATTACCTCTCTTATGCATGGGGCGACGATTTCCCGGAGTAGGATAAAGCTACCCATATCTGAAAACTGGTAGTCCTTGAATCCTAATCATGAATTACTGACAGGGTACGTTGGTTTTCCACGCTTCATCAATCTATTTCAAATGATGAACTTTTAAGTTAGTTATATTACAACGTGCACCTGACGTGTCGGACGGGAAGTACCCGAACCAGCGACGTGAGGTGATTTGACTAGCTATCACGTCCCCCACGAGTTATTGATTTAACACATTAGACCACGTGACATCAGGGTTGTTGGAAAAGCAGTTTTAGGCAAACTTCTTTTCTCCCCGATGTACTTCTACAGGCGCCACGCGTCCACTACTAAAACCACAATGGTTTTCCCCAGTCCTCCCTCGCATAATTAAGTTATGTGCTAGTTCACCGCCCGATATGGGCCTCAACCGTTGATCCGGGCTACTTCAAGATCAACGGTCTGTAGGACTTCTTCCTTCGCTTTTCTGCTATATTTGTCCATATTACCGCCACACATGACCCGAGTCTCCAAATAATGCCATGTTTATACACCGATTTAGTCACTCGCTAAATTTAAACTCGGATTTGAAGCATGATCATCATGGTGATAACAAGTTCTACCATTCCAAACTTGATTATTTATTCTACTATTTTAGATTTATCTGCTAAATATGTCCAAGCTTTGTTGATTTCAATTTTACTCTATAAGATGAAATATCAATATGTTGTGCTACATCAAAATGATCTTTGAGCTTTTCCATCATCAATATGATTTGATTTCAAATCACATGCTTTGCTCCAATTAAACAGTTTTTCCCATAATTCTTTCTTTTGACTCCTTCTAATGATTTATCCAATATCTTAATTATTTGATTACCCCAACAATGGATATCTTTATTAGATAATTATTTATGACAATCATCAATTATCATATTTATTTTTTCCAATTGTGCTTTCAGCTTTGTTATTTCTACAGTCTTCCCTAGACATTGGCCTCAATTTCTCCTAACTCTTTTGAAACTGGATCTTATTAAATCAAAATTGGCTAATAGGGATGATTCATTTTCTTCATTTATCTTTTCATTTAGGTGAGTTAATATAGCATTTTGTTGTGTTAATTTAGTCACCTCTTCAGTCAATTTCTCTTTTTCTTTTTTTGCTTCAATCAACTATTTAGTTTGAATATGCTCAAATGTTGGTATTTTTAGTTTAGATTTTTACGAGTTGGATTTTCTTGTCATTATATTTGATTATAGACTCAACCCCATATTTATTATTCGGATATTGTCCAAAGAGAAATTATTTGTTGTTCCAAATCATGAATATTTACAAGCCTTGACTTACATTTTTTTCTTTCTTCAACTGATTCTCCAATTTGGTCACCATTTTTGTCAATTTCTTGATATTTGATTTGGCCTGAATTAACTCTCTTGATACCATTTTTTCAATTTGTTTATGTCATTCAATGTTTTCTCCTATATACATCTTATCAAGATCAAACTACACCTTAGCAGTCTCATATTCATGAGACTTGATCTCTCCTTCAGTTTTATAAAAAAAATTGTTGTAGAATAACCATGTTAAATGTTTCCTAATCATAATTTAGTGAAACCAAAAGTCTATGAGGTGCTAACCCTTCAGGGCCTGCTTGAGAAAACTATTTTTCTTTTGAATAATTAGACTATTTTCTATTTAAAATTGTTTCTGTGAAAACATCAGTATCTCTTTCAGTCAGTGAAATCTCCTTAGAACTTCCCACATCATATGTCAATGTACTTTGTAATATTACATTGGTTTTACTAATTTTTGGACTTTAAGTAATTGAAATCATGGAATTTTCCAAAATCAATCCACTAGCACTTTTATTCTTTTCTTCTTCTTTTTTCAACAACCTGTTTTTCTAATTCTTTTCCTGATTTTAAACTTGAATATATTCTTATTATTATTGTTTGTGGCCCACTTTCATATTCTTCCATTGGGTCCTCTACTTTTGCATCTTCTCTAAGTATTTCTAATTTCTTGGGAGTCTCCATGAGATAATCCATTTCTTTTGTTGTTGTCCCACCAGTTGAATCCACTACCATTATTGCAATTGAACTCACTACTTCACGCATGACATTTAAGGGTTAGTCATATTCAATTGGAATACTTTCAATTGATACATGCTTCTCTTTCACTGATTATTTCATAACATTTTGTTTTATAGTTGATAAAACCTTTTGTACATGTAGAACATCTTGCACTTCTATCCAACTCTCCTTGTTTTCCAATGTCTCTATCTCTAGATTTGCATGTTGAAGATAAGGAGCAGAGCTAATGGAAACTCTTAGGTTAGAAATAACATGATATGGATCATAATTCCACACCTTCCTCTCCATAAAATTAATATATTTCATAACTTTATCTACCATAGGCAAAGCATCTTTGCTTTTGACTAGGAAAGATAAAACTTCAATAGGAAGGGAAAAGCAACCATTTGGTTTTTTACATCAAAATTAATAAAATTTGAGTTTAATACTTTCCTAATATACTTCAAAGAAAAATTTATAAGATTCGATAAAACTAGAAGTAGGTATGGTTTATGCTCTAAATTATAAATCTTGATAATTGTACATTATTCAAATAAATACCAATCTCCTAATCTAGAATTTGGACTTAATTGGATCAATTAATTACACTCTCAAAATAAACTTAGTGGACGCTAGTTATGCACTATTGTATAAACAATGTACATGAATTAATCCACAAAGATTTTAAAACCATTTTCTTGATCTTGATCTTGAACAATTTGTGTCCACTTTAAAACTAGAAGAGGTTTACCTTGCTGATCGATTTTATTCAACCCTACATACTCAAAATGAGTACAACGGTAAAACAACATGAGATAAATCGGATCGATATTTACAGAAATTCAATGAAGGACACGATATTTACAGAAATTCAATGAAGGACACTTGACAAATTCATCATGGATGGCATCAGACAAATATTTGGCATAGTTGAACCTTTTTTACAGTGTTATTTTGAAAATAAACCCTAAGATTGCATTATCCACAGTGCAGTGATTATCATATCCCATTATCAAATAGGACAGTGCAATAATATCTTTGGATACAACCAAGAAAACTTTTGATGAAAGAGGTGGGGTTAACTCGGGCATGTTTGAATTTTCCAGTGATAACTTTAGTGAAAAAAACTGCTTATGTTCAATTGATAAGGAAATGAACTAAATACTCAAAACTTCTTCATCAAGCGGTGTTTGATTATTGGGTAGAAACAACATTTCAGATATGGCATATGCAATAACAGAGAAAACCACTCTAGAGCCATCACAAGACCTAATTTCTCTTTGGTTTGGATCACACACACTTGAAAACATCAAAATAAACTCAACAAAATGGGAGGTTGATGAGACAATTGCCTATGCAAGGCTACATTCCCAAGTTGGAAAGATATCATAGGCATCTTTAAACCATTAATAGGTTGCTTGAAGAATTTCACAAGCATTCTTCACAATAAGCTTAGGCTCAAAAATATCTTCCTCTCTATCAATTAAATTATCAGAATCAAGTTTCCAAGTAATAGATTGTGCAAGGTTAATAGGTTTTCACTTTGGGACCATGGTTTCTTTCAACTCAAATACACAATTCTAATATTTACATAGTGACAGACTGAATAATAGACTGAAAAAGGAAGGTGATAGTATCCATTTGCTTGAAGTTTTGAAATGTTGATTGCCTGTCTAGTCTTCCTGCAAATTTGAACTATAATGCGGTCACTATAGGTTACTTTCAGTTTTTGTTTATGAAACTATTTTTCAAAACAAAATGACCACCCTTTTTTTAAATCTTGCATGTGTTATGTATTAAAAAATGACTTGTAGTAACCTAACACCTGTAAATCATTGATTTGATTTTAATCAGGTTGGTATATGGACGATTAATTGTCTTCATCTATTGCGCTTAGTCCTAAGTAATTTCATGCAAATAGGATAAGTTGTCGCGGAGGATGACGTGGTGGTTTTTCAATAGTACCCTTTGGTTCTGCGATTGATAAAAAGTCGCCATGTGTATCTAGGAGATTTTTGGTTTGTGAAGGAAATGATATGTTTTGAAATTATTCATTTTGGTGCTCCACAATTACTCTAAACCATTTATCTCTGATCTAGCGCTCGATTACTTTGATCGAAATTGTTATTTTATGAATTTTTTACCCACACAATATTTATTTAAAATGTTTCCTTTTTTAAAAACATGTGTCAGTGTGTTATTGTTCATAAATGATACTTAGAACTCAATTAGACTTTTTCTAAAGTGGATTTCAACATTATTCACATTAATACTCTCAATGGGTTCAACATGAAACAATTTTGTTAGGGTTTAACCATTAATTGATGTTAAATAAATCAAGGTTACAACACCTATGACTCGTGGTTTTTATGATGAAATGAAGAGGTTATCATTTGATCCAACTTGGTATGAAACAAACACTCTCATTCCTTTGTCACACATTAGCGAGTCAATCAATGGGTCTAGTAGTGGTGAAAACATGTAGGAATTTCAAGGATGGTTATAAAATTCTCCTTGATTTGATTAAGGGCATGTTGTGGTTTCTAAGTGAGTAAGAATTTGAGCATGCAGCATTCAAATTCATCCAAAGCATCATCGTGATGATTTTGACTACATTTTTCACCTTGTTTATGTTTTCTTTGTTTTGCTTCCATGTTGAAGCATTACATTGTTGGGGCATAGGGGTGATTGTTTTTCATGGGGTCAACATTAGCATGATTGTTTCCTTTGATGGAATAGGACCGTTCTACATGTTTTTTGTAGTGAAATATTGCACATAGTTTCTCATTGATTTGCGCTACTCTACATTGATTTTCCTCTGAACGTTTCCTCAATCATGGAAACTTGTCAATACACTTGACCTAGTTTCATGAAGATGAAAAACACCAATTCCACACTAAGTTAGTGCGGAAGACCCGTGGATATACTTCAAGACATTATTATGATATATGTCATGCACATCCAAATGATCCATCAGTGAGTGAACCTCAATGCAATATTGAACACTAGGGGCATTTGTTTGGCACATTTACTTTATATGATAATCATAGTTCTCAAGGAGATATAATTCTTCACTCATGGCTTCCACAAACTTGGTCCAAGTTATATTGGAGTCACCATCCTTATCACATTCTATGTTGAGTTTATCCCATTAGTGAAGCACTGGAGTGGACAACTTCAATGTCATGAAGATGATCTTTAGCCCCTCCATTAAGTGAATGACAAAGATACGACTATAATCATTGTTAGCACTCTGTAATATCTCAAGCTGAGGAAGAAGTTGATAGAGGTATCCACAAAACCACTTTGGAGTCTAAGATCTAGCCCTCCTAGACTCGAAGAGGGATCTCTTTGTAAGGTTTAGCTTTGTTTGTTGGGAATTTTAGGCTAGTTATGATAGTACAGGGTTTCGTTTTTAAATTTTTTGGTTGGAACAACAAGGGAAGGCCATTGAGAAATGGAGTTAAAGAGTCTTTGGATGATCAATTTGTAGAAGTATCAAGCTCAAGTGAAACAGGGCAAGGTAGACATACTACTGGATCTGATAAATTTGGATGAAATGAAATAGGAGAAAAGAGACAGGACCAATTGAGCAACATAACAATTAAGAATTCTACCACTAAATATCATAGGAAAACATTTAAATTATTCACAGTGAGAATCAGAGTGTATATTTCAACAAATTATGTTCTTTAACCTTTTGTAAGATAATTCATAAAGAAACCAATATGTAAACTAAGAAAACAAGTTACAGAAGAGGCACTTCACCACATAGATATGGCACATGAATCCTGAACAACTTGTCTTGTATACTGCAAAAGGTCCCTTGACCTTAATCAACTACTTTACATCAAATGATCATCTTCCTTATTACAAATTTTCCACCATTCATACTTCAAAATGAGAAGTATTTATAAACTTATTACAAAGATCATGTCATAAATGAGTAGGATATATCTAATCTAACGGTATCTCTAATTACAACAGTATAGAACTAATTCAAATCTATTCAAACTCCTAGTGTTGATTTGATGCCAGTCGTTGATGATCTGTCTCTTTGACTTCTACTGGATCGTCAGTCTTTACCGATGACTGTGCTTATTTCTGCAAGTATTATGCATTAAGATCTAGAAATGATTTATTACTTGTTGATCCTCTGTTGCTAGGAGTCTTGAGTCATCTGACATCTAGAATGAGGTTGAAACTACCTCCACGAACTATGTTTATTGTCCCTTAAACTTTTCCATCTGTCTCTTTGAATAACTTCATCAGGAGAAAATCTTGCAGTTGAAGGTGGGTGATGGTAGTGGTAGTTTGACACCTTAGCTCAGCGCGGGCTCGTTATGGGATAGTTTTCGATCAAACGATCATGGGGGAAGGTGTGATTGGTTACAAATAGAATGACGTGGGGACAAGTGTCAAATAGGGAGATGGGATGAGTGGATGCAGAAGTGTAAGTGGTAGGAAGAAGGGAAGTATAGGCAGAGAGGTGGACAGTATCGAGAATGAAGGGACAGGTGGTGTGTGGTGAGAGGGGAAGTATAAGCGGGAGGTGACATGTAGTGAGAGGAGGGAAGTAGATGCGAGGGAGAAAGGTATCGGGAGTGTGGAAGACAGATGGCATGTAGAGAGAGGAGGAGAAGCGAGGGGGTCCGAAATGTGTTGTGGACCGTCGATCTGGAAAGAAGTGGATGTCGCCGATAGAGACTTGTGTGGAGTTTAGGCACTACAAGACAAAAAGTCTTGTCCACTTCCAATCGTAGGATAAAAATATGCACCAAGCTTACATTTTTCCACTTTACACTATAATTGTATTTTCCTATGCTAAACTAACCAAATTTGATCAACTTAGGGCGTATTTTGAAATGCAAACCCTGCATATGATTTCCTTCCTTTTTCTTTTGGGAAATCATTTGCAAAATGAAATATTATTTCCAACATAAAATGATTGGAGGAAGAAATTTCAATCACTAGGTGATACTATGAAATATAGGGTTATAACAATGGCTCCACTTGGGGATGGTGCTCTCTTTGTGAGGTGCTAAGAACATCATAGACTAAGTATTCATGTTCATTGGGCTGATCCCAAAACCTGCAACTTGCTCTGTCATGAAACCTATGTGACTAAAAATCAATTGATAATCTACTCCAAACCTTAATTGAATCAAATTCACTCTGAAATATGAACTATACTCTAAAACTGGAAACAGAAACCAAACTGAAAATCAAATTGAAAATTTGATGAAAGGAATACTCACCAAGATGAGCTTATTCACACACTTATACCCTAATCTGTAGAAAATACTGCTCAATTAGGTAATGGAAAAATGCCAATGAAGCCAATTCAATAGTTGATCCAATAAATCATCTCTTTCACTATTTTTAACAAAACTCAGAACTAGAACTTGTAAGGGCACTAGAAATTGATTGTCAGTTTGATCTTCACAACAAAGATCTTTGGAACCATAAAAAACAAAAGAGACACTGGAAATCGATTGGAATTATGAAGTGAAAAAATCCTCCATATATATAGTTATGGGATCATGATAAGCATGACCTATTTCTTGGTGTTCAAAGTATTAAGCAAATTCAAGGTCATAATTGGGTATTGCACATATGCTATCTATATCATCATACAACTTCTGATTTAACTACAAATTTTCAGAAGAGCTTTGTAATGAGACTCTTGTTGAACAAGACAGTGAAGTCAGTTGCTTGATCAAGTTTTTATCATAATTGCTTTTAAGCTCATAGCTAGCTAATGGAACGGGACCTTGACTACACAGATCATCCAAAACATCAGCTATTGGATCCTGTAGAAACTGAGATGATTGTTGCATTGGTTCCAATGAAGCTTCAAAATTCTCCATGTGCTTATCATTCAAGACATAATCAAGATTCTTCTTCAAAAACTAAAATGAATTAAAGCTTAATGGTACATAATTATTTTACATCAACTCAAAATCTGTTTCAGGCTCTAAGTTTTCATCTGTGGTTTGAAAATCAATGTAACTTAGGGGCTGCAATTCCAGAGCTAGAACAACTTTTATATCACAGATGACATCCTCAATTGACTCGTCAGAAAATTATTCAGTCCTACTATTGACAACCTATTGGTTTGCTTGCTTATAGTTTTCTCTCAGAAACTGAAATGAAGCAAAACATAAAGGAAAATATATTTCACTTACTTTGAAATTTTCTGCATTTTTCTCATTGTTGTCATTATTAATATATACAGGTTGATTATCATATTTGTGTTGTTGTAACTAAGCTTCTTCCTCCCAAAAACATGTTTTTGATTGCTTGGAAGAGTCAACCTTGATGTAGTCATAATCATATTGATCATACTTGGGTAAATCCTCCATATAACTAATGTCATCAATCATACCCATTAAAACATATGTAAAACAATCATTTTTTGTTCTATTGTAACAAGAATTAACAGCAAAATGATTTGGATCAGTAACCTTTTTTTCTTCAACAACAAGTGGGACATGGTGTTTTTGAACAACAAGATCATCTCTCATGATACTCTCTTGCATCATGTCTTTTGTTGTGCTTACTAGAATGTCTAGTTTCACTTATGAAGATGTCAGATGCTCCTTCTCTATGTTTTCCTTCTCTTTTGCCTTTAACTTTGAAATTTTGATCAGCAAATTAGCTTCTACACCTATTACACTATCCCGCATTTATTTGAGTGTTGTAGTGTTCCTTTCTCTCATATGAAATTCCATTTCTAGATCAAAGGCATCCGGACAGTGTAAGAGAGTTAAACCAGGAGGGGGTTTTATATCAGCAGGCATTGAATGGTAAACTTGATTGAACCTAGCTGAAAAGTGTTGCATTGTTTCTCTTGGTTGTGTTTTAAAATGATCATTTTCTTCTAAAATGAGAAAAATATTCTTCTTGATCACCCATTTATTAAGGAATACTTTCACAAATTGATTGAAATCACAAATGCTTGCAACTGACAAATTTTTGAACCATTCCTTATCTTTACCTTGCAAATATAGAGCAAAAATCCTAATACATACATCATCTTATTCAACCTCAAAAAGGTCAAGAAAATGTTCAAAACCATGAATATGTTTTTTAGCAGTGATGTTACCATATTCTCCATCAAACTTGGGAATATATTTGTAATAATTTGCAAGGAAATCATGGAGTATAGGAGGTAAGACAAGAGGCATGTATGTATCTGGAATTTTAACAGGTGTAGGAATATGTACATGACCTGTAAAATTAGGCTTAATCTTTTGAGGCTCATTGGGTTGAATGTGATTATCATAAGTTTCAGCAGCATGGTCTTGACCAGGATCAGGAAAAGAGAAGAAATAATTAAAAATAAAGTCTATTATGTTTTGGATAAAATTCCAACTTGAATGCATGATCTTTCCATATTGTCTTGGCATGTTTCAGGTTCTTCCTCTAGTGGAGTCTTTGATTTAGAGTCGACTGGAGTCTCCAGGTAGATGATTCAGCCTTCTTGTGTCTGATCACTATCCACCATCAATAATCAGATCTGGAATTTGATACACTTTTATGAGGAATCTGAAATGTTCAGATCCCTAGTATGGTCACCACTCTATTAGCACTATGTAATTTCTCAAGCTGAGGAAGAAGTTGATAGAGGTAACCACAAAACCACTTTGGAGTCTAAGATCTATCCCTCCTAGACTTAGAGAGGGATCTCTCTGTAATATTTAGCTAAGTTTGTTGGGAAGTTTAGGCTAGTTATGATAGTACAAGGTTTGGTTTTTAAATTGTTTGGCTGGAACAACAAGGGAAGGCCATTGGGAAATGGAGTCAAAGAGTATTGGGATGATCAATTTGCAGAAGTATCAAGCTCAAGTAAAACAGGGCAAGGTAGACATACTACTAGATCTGATAAATTTGGATGAAATGAAATAGGAGAAAAGAGACATGATCAATTGAGCAACATAGCAATTAAGAATTTTGCCACTAAATATCAGAGGAAAACATTTAAATTATCCACAGTGAGAATTAGAGTGTATATTTCAACAAATTTTGTTCTTTAACCTTCTGTAAGATAATTCCGAAAGAAACCAATATGTAAAATGAGAAAACAAGTTACAGAAGAGGCACTTCACCACATAGATACGGCACATGAATCTTGAACAACTTGTCTTGTATTACTACAAAAGGTCCCTTGACCTCAGTGAACTACTTTGCATCGAATGATCATCTTCCTTATTACAAATTTTCCACCATTCATACTTCAAAATGAGAAGTATTCATAAACTTATTACAAAGATCCTATCATAAATGAGAAAGATATATCTAATCTAATTGTATCTCTAATTACAACAGTACATAACTGTTTTAGATCTATTCGAACTCGAAGTATTGATTTGATGTTAGTCATTGATGATCTGTCTCTTTGACTTATGCTGCATTGTCGGTATTTACTGATGATTGTGCTTATTTCTACAAGTATTGTGCATTAAGATATGGAAATGATTGATTTCTTGTTGATCCTATGTTGCTAGGTGTCTCGAGTCATCTGGAATCTGGAATGAGGTTGAAACTACCTCCACGAACTATGTTTATTGTCCCTTAAACTTTTCCATTTGTCTCTTTGAATAACTTTGCCAAGAGAAAATCTTGCAGTTGAAGGTGTGTGATGACAGTGGTAGTTTGACAACTTAGCTAAGTGTGGGATCGTTATGGGATAGTTTGTGGTCAAACGGTCATGGGGGAAGGTGTGATTGGTTACAAAGAGGATGGTGTGGGGACAAGTGTCAAATAGGGAGATGGGATGAGTGGATGCGGGAGTGTAAGTGGTAGGAAGAACGAAAGTATAGGCGAAGAGGTGGATGGTATCGGGAATGAAGGGACAGGTGGTGTGTGGTGAGAAGGGAGGTATAAGTGGGAGGTGACGTGTAGTGAGAGGGGGGAAGTAGATGTGAGGGGCGAGAGGTATCGGGAGTGTGGAAGACAAGTGGCATGTAGAGAGAGAAGGAGAATATGTGGGAAGTGAGGGGTATGAACAGGTGGGAATGGTGAGTGGAATGGTGACTAGAGGACAGGT
>SNQJ01S0011052.1:161914-178671 GCA_010110895.2 Picea sitchensis
TGATGAATATTGTATGCACTTAATAACTCAATAAATTAGTAGTAGTTAGTGATTCCAAGAAATAATTTGGCTTGGGATCATTACAAAGAGTATCAGTCCATCATGAAGAATGATGTGTGGGAGGTCATGCCGAGACTAGAAGGGAAGTCAGTAGAAACTTCCAAGTGGATTTATAGAATCAAGCATGCGTCAGATGACAACATCGATAAATACAAATCTAGGTTTGTGGAAAGAGGATTCTCCTAGAAAGAGGAAGTGGATTATGAAGAGACATTTTCTCCAGTTTCCAAGTACACTTCCATCAGGACCATTATTTTCATTGCTTCAGTTATGGGTTGTAAATTACATGAGATGGATGTAAAGACAATGTTTCTCAATGGTGTGATTGAGTAAGAAGTGTACATAGAGAAACCTCAAGGATTTGTGATACATGGGAAGGAATCCCATGTCTACAGACTAAAGAAGGTGTTGTATGGACTAAAGCTAGCACCTAGAGCATGGTACTTCGAGATTGATGGATACTTGATGACATTGGGATTCACCAAGAGTGATGTTGATCCCAAACTTTATAACAAGGTTGTTGATGGTGGTTTGTTGATCTTGGTACTATATGTTGATGATAAGTTCCTTACAGGAGAAGAGAGGCTCATAATCAGGTGCAAGAGGGAGTTGGCCTCAGATTTCAAGATGAAGGATCTTGTCTTGATGAACTATTTCTTTGGATTGGCAGTGTGGAAGAGACGGGGAAAGATTTTCCTTGGAAAAGAAAAATATGCGGTTGAAATTTTGCGTAGATTTGGTATGATGGACTGCAAGTCCATGACCACATCTATGGAGACAAATCTGAATAATTTGAGTGACTCTACTTCAGATTCATATTTGGTGGATCCCACTATGTATAGGAAGTTGATTGGATCCTTAATGTACCTGGTTAACACTAAGTCGGATATTTTCTTTGAAGTAAACACATTGAGCCAGTTTATGGTAGAACGAAGACACTACCATTGGGTTGCAGCAAATCATGTGTTAAGGTACCTACATGGTGCAGTTGGATATGGCCTCAAATATGTCTCAGGTGGTGAAGTGAAGCTACAAGGATATACAGACTCTGACTGGGCGGGGAGTGCAGTAAAAAAGAAGAGAACCTCAGAGTGTTGCTTCATCCTAGGATCAGTTATGATATCTTGGTTCAATAGAAAGCATAAATCTATAGCACTCAATACAACCGAGGTAGATTATATCATATTCATTGCCACAAGACATGAAGTAGTATGGCTCCGAAAACTACTTGCATGACTATTTGATCAACAGCTAGAAACAACCTTGATACATTGGGATAACCAAAGTTGTGTCATTATTTCAAAGAATCCAGTATTTCATGACAGATCAAAGCATATTGAGATCAAATACCACTTCATCTGATACATGGTACAGAAGGGAGAAGTGAAGCTCCAATACATATCCACGGATGAGAAGATTGCAGACATTCTCAGCAAACCTCTGTCAAAGGAGAAGTTTGAATACTTCAGGGAAAAACTTGATGTGATGTAGAATGTCTCGCTCACTGAGAGGGAGTGTTGATATTTTGGGCATCACCGAGCATACATTCTCCTCCAATAGCCATGTGACTTGGCTAAGGAGAATGGCCTAGGAAAAGTCTTTATCCTTGATCATGTAACTTGATAAGGATCGACAAAGACTCAAGGTGTTGATGCTTCTCCAAATGGAAGTACCGGGAAGACATTCTCCTCTAATATCCATGTGACTTGGCTAAGGAGAATGGACCAAGAGTACTATTTATCGGTCTACAAGTCGTGAAACAGTATGGCTCCGGAAACTACTTGTGGGACTATTTGATTAGCAACTAGAAATTACCTTGATACATTGTGATAACCAAAGTTGTGTCAATATTTCAAAGAATCCAGTATTTCATGACAAATCGAAGCATATTGAGATCAAATACCACTTCATCTAAGACATGGTAAAGAAGGGAGTAGTGAAGATCCAATACATTTCCACAGATGAGAATATTGCAGACATTCTCACCAAACCTCTGTCAAAGGAAAAGTTCGAATACTTCAGGGACAAACTTGGCATGATGCAGAATGTCTCCCTCACTGAGAGGGAGTGTTGATGTTTTGGGCAGCACTAGGCAGACATTCTCCTCCGATATCCATGTGACTTGGATAAGGAGAATGGCCCATGAAAATTATTTATCCTTGATCATGTGACTTGACAAGCACCGAAAAAAACTTGAGGTGTTGATGCTTCTCCAGATGGAAGTATTGGGTAGATATTCTCCTATGATGGCCAAGTGACTTGGATAAGGAGAATTGCCCATGCGTAGTCTTTATCCTTGATCATGTGACTTGACAAGGATCGTGTTGATGCAAAAATTCACAACAAAAATCCTACCTACAAAATATTGCAATACACTATATTTATTCTATTACTATATTATCTAACTACTAGGTGGGACCCCTTAAAGAAACTATATTAAGTTGATTTCACTTCGTTTCTTTAAGAAAGAAGTGCAACTTGTGAACAAATGTCTTGATTAGATTACAATTTTACATTCTAACCTATCACATGTGCACAAATGATTTCTCCGACAATGATTTATAATGCTCCTCATTCTCAGATTGCATTAAATATATCATCGCCATGTTTAAAATAAGTAAAATATCTACTGCACTAGTGCTATGATACTTACGATTATAAAATTTTGAATCTTGTTTCAATAGTAAGCTTGCGACATATTTAAAAGGATGATTAACTTCTATCATATCCATATATATCACACAACCATAATGGTATCATGTTAAGTTTACAATATCATACGAGGTTGTCGCATACAAGTATGAATGAAGTCGACTTGCAATAAAGTTCACGTATCATATGACTACCATATCTCAAGTCGCTTGATTGTTAAGGTGATATTATTGGTTGATAAAGCATTGAAACTTTATGTCAATTATGAATGTGGTATAATGGTGGGATATATTATGGTTGTGAGCTCGATAGTTTTCAATGCATGGTACCAAAGCTTGATTTTGAGTCTTAGTTGATGATTGAGTGTGATCCACCATGTAATGTTTGATTGGTTATCATGGAAAGGTTGGTGAGTTTGCTTCTATCAAGGCGACGTGAATTAAAGGAGAGTTAATTCACTCTCCATTGGGTTTCTTGTCTGAGGTATACCACGTTTTTAAACTGTCACTTGTTTGGAAATGCTTTGTTTCTCTTAGTCGGGGGTTTTGAGTTTGGAGATCATATTGGTGGTTGGATAATGATCTTTGGATTTTCTTTCATGGCTATTTAGTTGACTTGGATAGGTATGAACAAATTTTGACTCTTCTAGCATAAATAAGATACTCTGCTCAAATAATTTTGAATATTGGCTCAATTTGGTTGCATGTTGCATGTGTGTTACGATTGTGACTATGTGTTGTGTGTGGATATTTTAAACATTGTTAATGGAAATTTGTTATATGTTTTTGGTTAAGTATGAAATAAAATAGTGACTGGGTTTTGAACACCAGTGATACTTATGACATGGTTTTTGCATTGCAACTTGTGTTACAATTTGGTTTGAAATACAATATTCCTATTGTTGATTGCATTATGGTGTTTCTATGGTTTTGGTATGGTATCGAACATCATCGATTTCTTTCATTTGGTATTGGTTTTGTGCAATGTGTGCTACCAGGGTTCTCATTTTGACTTTTTTGAACTTCATTTAAAAGGAAATATCGAATAATTATTTTGGCTCATTATAATAGCAACTCGGTTTGATTGAGACAATTGTCTAGGGCATATAGATGGGTTTCTAACTAGTTTCGATTTGATATATCTCTTGTTGGTGTTGGATTGAATCCACTTGCAGTTAATGGGTTATGGATTATGATTTTAGAAGGATTCAAATCTAGGGTTTCAATTTCCCCTTCTGTCTCGAATTATTCTTATTTTAGATTTTAAATGATTTAGAATTATCTCTCGTTTCAAGAAATAAGATGTGAAACCCTATATTTAGTTTCCTGGATTCAGTCATCAATATTTGGGCTTGCTTGTTGATATTAGGTTCTGCAAATAAATGTTTTGCACTGAGAAAGGTTGGGAATGTTATAATACTATAGCCTATGTGTAGTCCAACATCATATATTGGGCTCATATTGGTTATAAATCTCATTGTTTACAAATATTATGACGAAGCCTAGGTTTTGACATTGTTTAATGACCAATATATTAACTGAGATGAGAATTAGTTTGAATGATCTAATCAAATTACTGTTGTGATATGTTGGATTGTTATCATATTGGATTCGCTATGTTGTTATGATGAATTCTATGGATTGAGTGGGATTGGTAAAACAGAGTTTGAATGGATATATTTTAAAAAGTTTATATATGGCTTTTCTTATAGGAATTTATTAAATGAGACTTTTGGTTAATTTATTTTAATTGGATTCCAAACAATCAAAAGGAAAATGATTACAGGGTTATATATTGAGACCTGGAATTAATCACATTAGTTGATGATTGATGGATGATAATTTGTCTACGGAATAGAACATTGATCATTTTCATTTCCTTTCCATAATTTCACTTTATGCAAATTATAAAGCCCTCATTTTTCCCAAAATCATTTTTATTCCCATGTTTTGTTTTAAAATAAATGTGATTGTTTAGAAGCCTTGTAATTTGGAAAAATTGTTAAGAGGATATTTTGAATAGGAATAGTGAGCAATATTAATGAAATCAACAGTTGAGTGAAGATGGTGATATAATTATTAAAGTGATCTTAGATTAAGAATTAATCTTGTTTAGAACAGTAACCATTGTTTTCCTTTCATGCATTCCACTTTTCATTTATTACAAATCCAATCACATCCCATATTTCATTAGAAATCCTTGTTCTAAATAATAACAGTTGTGGATCTAAGTTAGCATAATGAATATGATTGTTACATGCAGAGTAATGGATTGATTGAATGCATGCTAGTGTGTGGACTGATAAGAGCCAATATTTTAAATTTATCTTTAGGCAAGTAAATTGATGGTCGATTAGACTTTCTTGTTTCATATTCTGACCTAAGTTTTATTTTAGACAATGAGTTTCTTTAGCATAGGAAGTCATGGCTGAGGTGGGGGAAGAGGCAGAAACATTTTTTGGAAAAGAAGCAATAGGACACCTAGATTTTCTATTCATTTTGATGTTGATCCTCAAGAGTTAAATCAGCTATTCCAAGTTGGGTTCTTTAACTTAGTGGGCCAAGGAGTGTTTCAGCCACATCCTAGACTAGAAAGGCCTCCTTCGAACCTCGCTTGAGTCTTTCTAATTGTTGGAATACTGAGAGGGGGGGTGAATCAGTATGAGCACTTTTACCACTTTTAACCACGATATATAAACTTAAACTTAGTCAATAGTATATCATCATTATACCATCAATACAACATCAATATATCATGAGCATATAAACATAAGCATCATAACATCAAGTACACAGTACACCAGAATTTATGTGGAAACCCAAATGGGAGAAAACAATGGAATGTTTTCTTATATATCAAAGAATACATTCATTGGAAGCACCAACTTCCCAATTCTCTAGTTGCAACTAGAAGGAGGATACAACCCCTTATTTATAGGCTCTAACCTGAAGGAATCTACAACTCTCTGAATTATATGGCTCCAACCATAATGAGGCTACAACCACCTGAATCTCAGGCTCCAACCTAAAGGAAGCTCCAACTCCCTAATTCTCCCGCTCCAACTGGAAGGAGGATACAACCCTCTAATTCTCAGGCCCCAACCTTAAGGAAGCTCCAAATACCTGATTCTTCAGCTCCAACCGGAAGGAGGATACAACCCCCTTTCCTTTTCGCGTCCTTACACCTTGAAATATAAGTGTAGATCAATTATCACTACCAAAATCACTGCACTGTCACTACCATTGTCATATAAACATGTAACCTGTCAACCTGTCACTATCACCAATACTCAACCAGATCCTCTCACATGGATCATATACCAAGGACACCTCTCAACTAGATGTCCAACATCACCAACACATTCCTCTATCAAGCATGTACCAAACCATCAACCCGTACGATACCAAGCATCAAATATGTACCACAAATTTTACCAAACCATGCATCAACCATGCACCAACACCTGTACCAAACTGTGCATCAACAATGTACCATGTACATCAACATAATACCATGTACCAATCATGTACCATATGATGTATCAACCATGTACATCAACACATGTACCATACCATGTACCAAAAATGTATCTCAATCATGTCATACACCATGTACCATAGGATATACCAAGCATGTACTATCAATGGTGTACCTCAACCAACTACCAACATCACCAAGATCATATACCAAGTATATGCCTCAACTATGCACCTAATATGTGCCTCAAGAATGTGCCCCATGTTAGGTGCATGCACCATAACATCATCAACATGTAACCCTCAAAACATGCATATTGTTAATTTTCTTTAAAAATCAGAACCTAGTTGTAGATTTAAATAAATAAAAGGTTGTTATAGCAAGATTTGCCTCACCCTATGCAATCTTGCACAGAGGGCCTTATTCCATTTTCCTATGCAAAATTACCTTCCCTATTGATAAAATCCATAGACAAAAATACAATTTTTTCCACTTGTATGCATCTTGCACACTATACAACAAGCATATACATAGGCTACTCCACTACAGCCCGCGTACAATGGGATTTGTGCCAGAAAATGAAAATTAAATGTCATTTTTCCATGTCACGACAGGATATCTATGATCCTTGGCCTTCCATATACTAGAAACATTTTGACTCAGCCCTTCAGTTCCATTTTGAATGCTATAAATAGGCCAATTCTGAGCTATGGAAAAGGAGAAAGAATTCAACTTTGAGAGAAAAGTTATTCTGGAGAAATTATTTACTTCATATTGAGTCTGCATCCCTTTGTCCTTTAATTTTGAAAACATTTTGCAGCCCCCAAGCTCTTCCCTTATTGATGTAAAACCTCATTGTCTCCCTTCTATTAGCTTGCCTTTAGTGGAGGATTGAAGTGGTGGAGGCCCAGCTGGAAGCAACTTAGTTCCTTCCAAATGGGCCTCCACCAAAGGCAAGCTCATAGAAGGGAGATAATGAGGTTCTCCATCAATAAGGGAAGAGATTAGGGGCTGAAAATTGTGTTCAGACTTAAAGGACAAAGGGATGCAGACTCAATATGAAGTAATTAATTTCTCCAGAGTAACTTTTCTCTCAAAGTTGAATTCTTTCTCCTTTTCCATAGCTCAGAATTGGCCCATTTATAACCTTCAAAATGGAACTGAAGGGCTGAGTCAAAACATTTCCAGTATATGGAAGGCCAAGGATCTAAGATCTCTTGTCGTGGCATGGAAAATCGACATTTAATTTTCATTTTCTAGCACAAATCTCGATGTACGCGGGTTGTAGTGGAGCAGTCTGCGTATACACTTGTTGTATAGTGTGCAAGATGCATACAAGTGGGAAATTTTTTATTTTTGTCTTTTGATTTTATCAACGGGAAAGGTAAGTCTGCATAGGGAAATGGAATAAGTCCCTCTGTGCAAGATTGCATAGGGCGAGGCAAATCTTGCTATAACAAAGGAAGAACTGAACTTCTTAATACAAAAATCTGAACATGTTGATTTTCTTAACACTCTAAATGTAGTGGAAATAAACACATAAAGACACAATAATTCACACCCAGAAAATACTCAATGAGTTCTTGGTCAAATGACCCTGGAAAAACCTGACTGGGAAAAACGATCTTCTGCTTGGTGATTTCTTATTATTTCAGGAAAGGGCAATCTCAGAAATTTTGCATCTCTTGTTCAGAAAATTTTTATGAGGAAAAATATTTTCCTTCAACAATTTCACATCTCTCACTCCCCCTCACTCTTCTCATGGTCTAACTGTTGGTGGGTCGTATGTCCTATACGGCCTTATTGTACATCCCGGGCTACACAACCTAGTTGTTGAGCATGTTGTACAGGATGTACAGCCTACTAGTACGGCCCAGATCGGGTTGGTTACTTGTTGAGCACTGGAGGTAAGTTGGTTGAGCCGAAATGGAGGTCATACAACCCCTTCTCCTCTTGTTGAAGCTTGATCTATAGCTGAACCTACTCTCACTATTGTAGTTTCTCTTTCACCAAGTCAAATTTTACACAATGAGGCCCCAAAACCCTATTTTTTCCTTGGAAATTCGATCTAGGCCCACCAGTCATCTCAATGGTTGATATTATATATGAATGGAGGGATCAGATCAAGTTCCTTATGACTATAGGAAAAAAATATTTTTCCTAAGTCATCTAAGTTAGAAAACAAAAATTGAATCGGGCCCCTTCTTGTTGGGCCCCCTTGCCAGATTTGGTGCACCTCCAAATATAGCGAACCCTTTCCTATCTAACTCCAAATTTAACACTCCCTCTTAAAGAGGAAGGTGTTATTCACTAGACAAAGTTTATATCTGAAGTAGACAAAGATTGACCTTGGAAATGCCTTGGTCAAAATATATGTTGTCTTCTCTCTATTTGGTAAGTACTAGAGTTTTATCTTTTGAGAATTTTCTCTACAAATTTTCCCTGTCCCAAGAAGGTCTCACTGTCACCCATCCAAACCTCCAATCCAAGGAAATAGTGAATCATCCCTAAATCCTTCATCTCAAACTCCCATGCAAGTTCCTCCTTGCAATCCTAAATCAAGTTATCTTATCATGTCAATATAAAGTCATCTACATAGAGAAAAAGAATGAGAGGCTTCCCTTCAACCACTATGTAGTATAGGTTTGAATCTGCCTCACCCTTGGTAAATCCCAATCTAAGAAGGTAGTTGTCAATGTGGGCGTACCAATCCCTCGGTGCTTGCTTGAGCCTATAAAGATCTTTCTTCATATTGCATACATGTGTTTCTATTTTGAAGGTATCAAACCCCTCATGTTGCTCCACATAAATATCATCCTCAACCACTTTGTTAAGGAAAGTTGTCTTAACATCCATCTGGTGGAATTTCCAGTCCATTTGTGTCGATATATCCAATATAACTCTGATAGATGAATATCGGGAAACAGGTGCAAATGTATCATCATAATCGATCCCCTCGACCTGTAAGAACCCCTTGGCCATGAATCTGGCCTTGCACTTCTTCACACTCCCATCATCCCCCTGCTTGATCTTATATACCCAACGTGAGCCAACCATACATAATTACGCATGATACAGGAATACTCCTCTGCCATGGAATCTCTCCAAACCTATTGGGAATCCGCCTCCTTATAGGAAGAAGGCTATGAGTCTATCAACTCAATCATAAGTGCCAAACAACCATTATACCTCTCTAGAGGTCTGCTCTGTCTGAATGTAGAGGTGGGAGGATCAACTCTCTCCCGAGCCTCTCTGATCAACTTATCTTCCCACTTGGCTCATCTTCTCATTGAACTGGGATTCATTGGTCCCATGAATTCCACATGCTCCTCTCTCTCCTTCTCAATATTCTCCTCATCATGTTGCCCAACATGTCTCACTGTTGGTAGAGTAGGTGTCTGAGGGGATGGTTGAGCCTCCTTCTTGGGAACCTACTACTCCTCATCCTTTGTTGTTGTCTTCTCAAGCTCCAAGGAATTCATGAGAGCCCTACCCTCATCAAACCTGACATCACACCTGATCATTATCCTCCTACGTGTTGGAACATACACCCTGTATTTCTTGGTTGTCTCGTTGTAGCCTAAAACTATTCCCTTTATTATCATGGGCTCTATCTTCTTCCTACTCTCTGAAGGTACATGGCAGTAAACCAAACTTCCAAAAATATCGAAGTGAGAAACATCAGGCTTGTTGCATATGAAGGCCTCCTCCAGTGTGGCCCTGCCTAGCACCTTGTGTGGACTTCGGTTCTGTAGAAATATTACAGTGTTGCATGCCTCGGACCAGAGAAACATGGGCATGCCCTGGTCATGCAACATGGCCTTAGAAGCACCCACTATGTTGCGGTTCTTGCGCTAAACTACCCCATTCTACTGAGGATTATGGGGTCCAGTGAGCTCTCTCCCGATGCCATCTTTTCCACACAAGTCCCTGAAGGAATTGGAGATGTACTCCCCTATGTTATTTGACTTCAAGGCCTTTATCTTCTTGTTGGTATGATTCTCAACTAAGGCCCCAAAATCTACAAAACTGGACAATACTTCATCTTTGTTTTTCATAAAAAAATATCCAAGTTTTACGAGAATGGTCATCAATAAAAATAATATAATACTTGAATCCATGAAGGGATGGAGAAGAGAATGGTCCACAAAATTCAAAGTGAATTAGATCCAATATGTCCTTAGCTCTTTCATCTCTATTGGGATAGGAATTATTGGCATACTTTCCAAGGTTTCATCCCTTGCACACCTCATGATGATCCACGTTGCATGGTGGTAGTTTTATCTCCCCCAAAATCTGCAGTGCCCTATGGTGTAAATGACCCATGTTTCTATGCCATAGCTCTACTAGCTCATGACCTTTTTGGATATCCTTCTTGTTATTCAAAGTTGTTGCATCCCCAAAGTGTAGCTTGTATATTTTTTTCTCCCTAACTCCAATCTGCATTGTTTTCTTGGAGTTGGGGGGTTTCAAGAGGACCCTCCTCTTGCGAAAGAACACTTCATAAACCAAGTCTTCAAGCACTGAAATATACACCATATTTTTCTTCAGCCTTGGAACATATAGAACTTCTCTGAGATAGAGAGGTTTTCCAAAATCCCTCTCAAATTTGACAACACCTACACCTTGGGCTTGGTATTTTCCATTCTCTCCCAGCTCAATACTGAACTTCATGTAATTTTTTGTTAGCTAGCTAAAATAGTTTGTGTTCCCTGTCATATGGCATGAAGCCCCACTGTCAATATACCAGGTGCTATTGGTCACTGAGCTAGCCATACATGCAATAAGTGATAAGTCCTCCTCAAAATGAGATGATAACTCCTTTGTTTCTGATGAGGCTGCAAACTGACCCTTCTTAGCCCCTTCTTACACTGAGGACACTTAGTGGCATAGTGCCCAAACTGATGGCACTAAAATCAATTTACTTTTTTGAGGTATTTCTTAGGTTTTCCATGTCCCTTTGAGTTGGACTCGGCCCCTCCTGAGCCCTTCTTTCCCTTAGCTTTTCCCCCTTTACCAACTAAGGTGAAATTTTCCTCATCGGCATCTTGTTTTACATGAGACCTAGATCTGGTTGGCTTCCTAATCTCTTCCTACACATAGTCACTCCATAGTCACTCCCAATTTGGCAACTTTTCTTTGCGACTGACTACATATATGAATTTTTCCCATGACTTGGGAACCCCCAATAGTGAAAAACTGTCCATATCTTTGTCTGGGACTGTTTCCCCCACCCCTGCAAGTTTTTTCTTGACTTGGGTAAATCTGGTGAGGTAGGAAACCACTAATTTGGAAATCTCCATCTTGATATTTATCAGCCTATCTCTGAGCACAAGCTTCCTAGTTTCACTCGTACCTTGGTACAACCTTATAATGTTTGTCAACATCTCCTCTGTTGTATTTTTTCCTGCAAGGTGAGGTATGATGTGGTCCTTAACTCTCTCAAGGATAATCCTTTTATCCTTACCATCCTTCTTGTTGTGTTGGGCCAACTATTGAGGATCTACTGGAGTGGCTGGTGGGTTTTCCACAAATTCCCAAACTCCCTGCTCCTCAAAAACAACTCCAATTCTTTCTCTCCAAGAGAAAAAATTGGAGGCCCCATCAAGACAGTCTTCAAACCAGATCCCCATGTAGGCCATTCTATTTTCCAAGGGTGCAGACTCTAACTTGTCTTGCTAGAGACCCTAGTGCACCAGTTGGTTCGAACTCTTTGGTTGAAAACATGTTCCTAATATGAAAAAATGAATGTTGGTATTTAATCAGAGGCAGAGCTATGATACCATGTTAATTTTCTTTAAAAATCAAACCCTAGTTGTAGATTTAAATAAATAAAAGGCAGAATTGAACTTCTTAATACAAAAATATGAACATGTTGATTTTATTAACACTCTAAATGCAGCGGAAATAAACACATAAATACACAAGCATTCACACATAGGAAATGCTCAGTGATTTTTTGGTCAAATGACCTTGGAAAAAACCAACTGGGATAACTGGTCTTTTTCTTGGTGATTTTTTATTATTTCAGGAAAGGGAAATCTCAGAAATTTTACATCTATTGTTCAGAAAAATTATCTGAGTTAAAATCTCTACCTTCAGCAAATTCACAGCTCTCACTCCCCCTCACCCTGCTCGCAGTCTAGTTTTTGGTGTGTCATATGACCTGTATGACCTTGTTGTATGGCCTAGGCCACGTGACCTAGTTGTTGGGTGTGTTGTATGGCCTATGCGGCCTACTGGTACGACCCAGATCGGGTTAGTTACTTGATGAGCACTAGAGGTAAGTTGGTTGAGTAGAAATGGAGGTTGTACAACCCCTTCTCCTCTTGTTGAATCTTTATATGTAGTTGAACCTACTCTCACTTTTGTAGTTTCTCTTTCACCAAGTCAACTTTTGCACAATGAGGCCCCAAAACCCTATTTCTTCCTTGGCAATTCGATCTAGGCCCACCAATCATCTCAATGGATGAGATTATATATGAAGGGAGGGATCATATCAAATTCATTGTGACTATAGGAAAAATTAATTTTTCCTAAGTCATCTAAGTGTAGAAAACATAAATTAAATTGGGCCCCTTCTTGGTGGGCCCCCCTACCAAATTTGGTGCACCTCCGAATCTAGCAAAACCTTTCCTCTCTAACTCCAATTCTAACACATATGAACATACATGTAAATCTATAACATACTTGATGTATGTGATCACAGACCTGTAGACCTTCCTCAACTTCAGCGACAAGATAATATCATGTTCATCAAACTTTACCTTTGTCTCATGAGACTAGTTTTTGGATTAGTAAAAGACCACAACTTTCAACAAGCATAACTCTGTACATATAATGAATAAAGGTATGAAACTTGTACCCAATATTATTAAATATTGTCTCTATGATTCTTCCAAGTTTCACTGCTTGGAATATCCCAGAAAAGGAGTTAGAAAAAATGGCAGACCTTGATGAATTTTGGCTTATTCTAGAGAGCGAGCTTGTAGAGCATTCCACACACGGAATATTTGATATCTATCTCTCAAAAATAATACACAACCTACTACCACCTTTACTATATCCAATTAATTTTGTATCATGGAATTTGGAACCTATGTGAATAAATTATGATTGTTTTACCTGGAACACTTGTTTGAGACTAGTTTCAGGACTAGCCAAAAACCCTATTTTCCACAAAGTGTCTCTCTGAAAATACAACAACCCAGAAGATGAAATTTTTACCACAGGTACCTTGACATGTCTTCTCAACCTCCTCCAATTTTCTCTAACTGAATCATTCTATAAAAAATGTTATAGCAAAAATTGTAATATGACCTTTAAATAACATACCTTAGAACACATCATCATAAGACTTCATCCTCCCTTGGAATTTCTCCCTTCTTTACTTCCTCTTCCCTCTGAAATTTGCCTCAAATCTCCTTGGTTACCGTAGGTAAGAATCACTTACTCACATAGAAGATATTCAATATAATGTGTGTATGAATGTACTTATGAGTGACTTCTTGAGGTGTATATATATATATTTCTAAGTAACCTCTTTCCTTAACTTTAGGGCTTCTTGAAATTTCTTGTTACAACCACTTTACTCTATCATTAATGACTTGCAACCAATTAGGGGCTTCTTAAACCATGTTGCAACCAACTAGGGGATTCTTAACCCATCTTTGGGGTTTCCAACTTCATGACCTCATAACTCCTCAACCATGAGGAACCACGTGGCGCACCACCTATCACCGAAAATGGCATGATGAGGAATATCCATCCATGAGTGAGTTACCTACATTCACACCATCCTTCATGGCCTTCTTCCTTGATCAAATTTTGTTTCCATAACCACACCTCCGGGGCTTCATGCAAACTACATCAAATGCACCCATCACATCTAACGACATCAACCACTCATCCATGACATTTAACTCACCATCAATCTAAACCACATCTCTAGGGATTCCAGACTTATCCAAGGGATGAAATCAATCTCCAAGGGTTTACATCAATGAAAATCTACTGTCCAAACCAACTGTCCAACACTAATGTCCATGTTCCAGCTCATGTGTCCCTCCAGCCATAGGTTCCTATCAATGATGATTGGAATAATATTATTCATTCCCCTATAGTTCATCATGATGGTTGTCCCACAATTTCATTTCCATTCCCACCTCCACCTCCACTCAACCAACATGCCCAATAGATTTATCATGTTGCATCCCCTATTCAGTCCTCTCATGCAAGAAAAAGACTCAAGAGAGCCATCCATGAGCCTATGCCAAGCAAGGGTAAAAAAGAGGTCACTCATTCTAAGTCATCAAATGATTCCTCTAAGTCATTCACCTCACATGTCCAACAAATCAATGAACCTTTTCCAGCTCTCAATGAAGTTCATCCTTAGTCATCCAATCAACCACTCACTGAGAAGTCTCACACGACAAACAAAGAAGGAAAGGCAACAAGCAGTGAGAAGAGGTAGACTGCTTCACACAGTAAATATGGATTTTGATATTCCATGTTTGTTTCTAGTGGTGGACAGTCTGTTTATGTTTTTATTTTTTTGGATAGCTTGATACTACTATCTTCATTTTTGGACAGCCAATCAATAATTGTTTTTCATGGTGAAAAATAGATTTTATTTATTTGGTGTGTGTGTGTGTGTGGAATATTTTGGGAGACACAAGGGGATGATACAAGTGATTTTTTATGTATATGCTTGATGAGGTCGCATGATTTATTACTTAAATAAATTATGGAGCAACAAGGAGGAAATCAAACTTAAAAGGACTTAAAGAATTAGGGGTTCCTAACTAGCATTTAGTCAATTATGACTTAACTAAAGGTACTTTGAAACTACCACAACTTTGTTTGAGGAAGATAAAAGTTGATCAAAGGAAGGGACAAAGAGAGAGAGAACAAGGAAATACATTTTTCATAAAGATATGCTCTTAAAACTTGTGAGATTAATTAATTTCATTGATTCCGAATTATCATAGATTCTTAAACTTTTTGGTGATAGCATAATTCAAATATTTGAGATAACATAATTCAAATATTTGAGATACATTATTCAGCATCTTATTCTAGAAAGGTTGATCATTCGAACTTGGAAGTCTGTGTATTTTGATATGTTTATGAATTAGTTTTCATTACTATAGAGAATATTTTGCAGAGTCAATAGATGATACTTTCATGGCTAAGATGATCTAGATTTCTAGTCTCAGTCTTCACTTGTTGTTAGAGTCTTTTTGTATGGTGCCCATTGAATATCTCTAAATCTGATCTTGGTCCTTACCCTCACAGGGGTTTGAAAACAAGGTTATGATTGTAACTTGGATTGAAATTAATAAAATAGATTTGTTGATTTTGATCTCACATGTGTAATCTCTGATATTACTTTCAGACTTTCATTTCATTTTTTCTTTAATTCTCAACAAAGTACATGTATTTTTTTACTTTATTATTTTGCACTATTTAATTATAAAAAAGGACAGCATTGGTTCCTTGTACTTATTACTTGAGAATCAATTGATAATATTTTCTAAGGCTATAAACCTCGGGTGATAATACCAACTATATTACCCTAGACAAGTAATATCCAGAAATGTTGGAGTGAGGTTCTTCATACCTTTTCCTCAACATTTATTTGGCAACCATACTGGGGAGATTTTTTCATATCTCTCTGGGTTTTGTAACTTATTTATGTAATTAGTTTCTTTGTTTTTTATTCTTATTTTGGATTTAATTGACTATTTCCATGATTGTACCTATTACTAGATAGATCAATATCGGTGATGGTCTTGATGATCAAACTATCATTTCCTTGACTTTATTTAATACCATTTTAGAAATTGTTAACAGTCATGTTGGATTGCATAATTATTGGGAAGTAATTTCCATAGATATCAAAATACGTGAACAGTGGGAGGCCTGAAAAAGGATGCCCAGAAATAAACATCCTTGCTAGTTCATTTGCACATGTTGTCCAGCTCTCATTCTTCTCGAAGAACAAGAGGTTTATCTCTTGAATTTGATCTTATATCTGAGATAGGGAGGAGAAAGTTTGTCATACAATTCCAACAAACTATTCTTCGACGAACCTTGTCTAATTCTGTTGGTTCTAGTGTACATGTAACATATTTCACTTTTAAAATGACATCTTCTAGTAGTAGTAGCGGTTCTGGAGGTTCTTCCTCTTCACAACCTTTAACATCATCTGTAATTGGTAGCATTTATAGCCATCAAATACCAGTCTAATCTACAACTACTCCAGCTAAATTCATTAAAAAAAAATGGTCTTTTTCAATTTGAAGAAGATGATACCACCACCCCGTGGCACATATCTTCTCCCCTGAATCTTACACCAGGTTTTCACCCCCTTCTGAAGTTTAAATATTATTTGCCCAAGTTTTTGGAAAATGGCACTATTACTACTGTTGGAGCATAATCCTAACTTACATTAGTTTATACCTAGATTAGACTCCTAGATCTTGGTTAATACATTCATTTACACTTTATTTCACCTAATTTGGCCACATAGAGAAGAAGGGCGCCTCATCCCTAGATTTTAGGGA
>SNQJ01S0011052.1:181604-203128 GCA_010110895.2 Picea sitchensis
GAGAAGAAGGGCGCCTCATCCCTAGATTTTAGGGAAAACTACTAATTTTAGATCAAGACTCAACTCCCGGTTCTTGATTTTCTTGATTTTTCTTGATTTATTCTTGATTTATCCTTGATTTATTCCAAATCCCCCATGAAAAATTCATCTATTATTGTGGAATGTGCACCTCCTCTTTGAGTGAGAGATTTATTCCTTAATTAATGATTTTTGCTGTTACTATTATTAGTAACTACTATTTCGGGTCAGTTAAGTGAGTTGGAACTGCTTCTCTTGTCAGTTAAGTGAGCTTAAGTGAGCTAATGTGCATCACTTGAATCTTTTGGACATTAATGAGTGTGTGAAATGTATATTTAGTGGTCTAGGTCGAACTATGAGGTCTCCCTTAGCTTATGACACCTATTTTATCTTTTTTTGACTAGAATTTCTATGTTGGAAATTCTATATATTCACCTCCTCTCTTCTTTTTTGAGGATGGTTGCTCATGTATATTCATTTTTTATTAACATAATTCTCTGATTTATGGAGAAAAAACTTTCTCTCATCTCTTGAATATCAGCAAATTGTTTGTGTTCAATTTAACTAGAATTCTAGATCTATCGGGGTTTCTGCAGGAATTCTACATGGTATCAGAGCTAGATTGAATCTAGTGGATTGTACATGGTTTTATTTGCAAGTATAGATCATCAGGAGGTGTATAAAGAAGCAATGGATCATCTCTCTTATCCCACAAAACTCATTCTAAATCCTTTCAATTACTTCGAATGGAAGATAGAGATCTCTCTGCTCCTCCAAAGCAAAGGGCTTTACCGGGTAACAATGGGAACGAAGAAAGAACCGACTGCTGTAGTGGAGAAGATAAAGTATTTCAATAAATTATATGAATTAATTGGGCTGATATGCCTATCAATTTCCAGATATATCCTCTTTCATGTCAGTGGAGCCACTACTCCCAATGTGGTCTGGACCACATTGGAAGGACTATTCGGCAAGCAGGATGCAATGAGAGTGCATCAACTGAAGAATGAACTCATATCCCTAAGTCCAATTCATTTCAACAACCTTCAAGAATTATTCACCAAGTTCAAATCCCTCCTCGTTGAACTTAATGCATGTGGGTCACAAAAGGGGAAGAACAACTCATCCTTTCAATTCTCCCGAAACTAGGCCCTGAATATTCCGTATTTGTGTCATCTTTTCAAGCATCTAAATTGACTCAGGAAAAATGGAAAATACCTCCATTAAATGATTTCATTGTAGCATTGAATCAATATCAAGCTAATTTAGTCCAAATGGGTGCCATCAAGCATTCCAAGAACCAATCACTTGTGGCTACTCATGCTCCAAAGAGCAGTGGAAAAGACAAGAAAAAAGGAACGGGTAAATTTCCTGAATCGAAGAAGGAGAGATTCACACAATATTCAGAGAAATCTTCTGAGCCTAAGGGTAAGAATAAGAAGAAGGAAAGAACACTTTTCAGCTACTGTTTCAAAGGTTTTCATCCCGAAGAAAATTGCATGAGGAAGACTATCGATGAGATGGCTAAGCAATTGCAGCAGCACAATCTCACGGTGCTCGGAAATGCAAAGAAGAAAGATAACAACAGAATGGGAGGGAGATCACAAGATGGTCATGATTTAATGGCTGTCACATCCACTCCATCATCTTGGATCCTTGATTCAGGTGCATCAAACCATATGGCTACATCAAAATATGAATTTTCCTCCATCGAAGAAAGCACAAGATCCCCAATTTACTTGGGAGATGCCACACCCGCAAAGGTGTGTGGAGAAGGAATTGTTGATCTTGAAGGGGGCTGCTTCACAAATGTGCTTCATGTTACCTCGCTGTCTGCAAATCTTCTCTTGATATATCATATCACTTATTCCGGATCTGGAATGAAGGTTGAGTTCACTCTGGACTCCGCAGTGATTACTGACATTTCCATAGGCTCACAGCTTGCACATGGAATTGCAGATCACAGTTCTCATTTGTATTTCTTCTCCCACTTTGTTCCTAAATCTATTAGCACTGTATTTCTGTCACAATCTAATGATATCAGTAGGTTATGGCATGAAATATTTTTCCATCTAAACTATAAGTACTTGCATCAACTCAGCAAGAAAAACATGGTAGAAGGATTGCCAGCTATTAAATTCACAAGTGGTGTATGTCAAGGATGCATTCTTGGCAAGCATCCAGAGAAAAAGTTTGAAAAAGGGAAGGCACAGAGAGCTTCTTCACCTCTTGGGCTGATTCATAGTGACATTACGGGCCCATTCCCGCAACCTTCAATAAGTAAGGCTCGATATGTACTCACCTTCATAGATGATTTCTCTCACTTTACTTGGGTATTTTTTTTTAAATTAAAATCGAAAGTATTTGAATGCCTTATAGAATTTAAAGAACTTGTTGAGAATGAGTTTGGGTGTATTATTAAGATACTCTGTACTAATAATAGGGGGGATTATGTCAACAAATATGTGCAACAACTTTGTATTGATGCAAGTATACAACTACAACACACAGTGCCATATACACCACAGCAGAACGGTGTTGCGTAGAGGAAAAACCGGTCCTTAAAAGAGATGGCCAATTGTATGCTCCAGTCAAAATCATTAGATCCCAAGATATGAGCTGAAGCTATTAATTGTGAAGCATACATTCAGAACTGAGTTCCTCACAAATCACAGACCAATAAGAAACCGAAAGTCTCACACTTTCGTATTTTTGGTTCACGAGCATGGGCTCACATTCCGAAAGATAAGAGGAAGGATTTGGAGCCTCAAAGTGTTGAATGCATATTTGTTGGATATCCTGAAGGTGTCAAAGGATATATATTGTTGGACTCTCACACTGGAAAGTTCATTCTAGCTCGAAGTGTGAAGTTTGAAGAAGAGTCACTGCATGATTTTTCAGAACACCCTGTCGAGGAACTGCTTGTTGTCACTGATGAGGAGGAGTCAGAAACTTCTTCGAGCACTTCAGAACAGCCATCAGAGAAGCCTTTCAGGTCTGATATAGAGGATGAGGATCAGGTCATGGCTTCTCCAAATCAGTTTTCAACTTGGGCAGAGAAAACCCTGCAAGATGCGGGTGAACTAGTCGATGATCCTGCGGATACAAGAAGGACTAGATCACAGTTTTCTAGGGATCCTAAAGCCTTGGATACCATAATACCTTTGCTTCCCATACATTTCTATATGTCACTTGGTTCAGATCCAAAGTCATACTCTGAGGCTGCTGGAAACCCACTTTGGGAGGCTGCCATGGATGAAGATTACTATGCTCTTATGGACAACAACACATGGGACTTGGTTCCACTTCCGAAAGGAAGAAAGCTTGTTCGATGCCGATGGATATATCAAACCAATATTTATGCATATGGTGAGATCAGAAAGTACAAATCTTGACTTTTTACAAAAGGATACTCACAGGTACATGGCATAAACTACACAGAGACATTTGCACTTGTTGCAAAAATGGACTCCATTCGACTAGTTTTGGCCATTGCCGCTTCTCGCAGATGGGAAGTTCACCACATGGATGTGAAGAGTGCATTTATTCATGGAGATCTCAAGGAGGATATCTATATGGATCACCCATAGGGATACATTCAGAACTCTTCCCTCGTTTGCAGATTATAGAAATCTTTGTATGGCCTAAAACAGGCTCCCAGAGCCTGGTATGCAAAGATGGATTCTTTCCTGCTTTCCATTGGATTCATTCGATGCAAATCTGATCCGAATGTTTATTTGCTGCAACATGATGATTCCCTTTTTCTGATAGTACTTTATATAGATGACTTATTGATGACAAGGAACCGTACTTCAGCTATTGATTCGGCAAAATCAGCATTGCACGATCGATTTTCCATTACAGATTTGGGACTATTGCACTACTTTCTTAGTCTTGAAGTTTCTCAGTCTACTTCAGGGATCAATATGGCACATTCTATGTATGCATCAAATCTACTTGTCCTCTTTCAGATGACAGAATTCAAGCCATCAACATCTCCCTTTATTTCAGGGGTTAGATTTGAGGATGTGGGTACCACACCTTTTGGTGGACAGTACACGGTATTGACAGTTGGTTGGGAGTTTGTTGTATCTTACTCACACCCAACCTGATATATCTTTTGCAGTAGGAGTTTGTTCCAGATATATGTAGGAGCCTCATGAGCTTCACTGGAAAGTTGCAAAGAGAATCCTTAGATATGTGAAAGGTACTCCCAGTTTTGATATCTTTTATGTTGCAGATTGCCCACTTTCACTGATTGGGTACATAGATTTTGATTGGGCTAGCGATGGTACAGACCGCAAGTCCACCTCTGGTTATGTTTTCAGCTTTGGTTCAGGTCCATTCTGTTGGTTTAGAAAAAAGCAATCCACGATTTCTTTATCTACAATAGAGGCAGAGTATAGAGGTGCAGTGAATGCAGCTACACAAGCTGTTTGGTTGCAGAGGCTTCTCTCCGAGTTTGGTATTCAGTATCCACTTCCAACGGTCATATTTTGTGACAATCAGGTGTCCATTCAGATATCGATTGATCCAAATCAGAGGTATAAGACCAAGCACATCGAGATTCACATTCATTACATCCGTGAGTTAATCCATGACAGAGTCATTTCACTGCAATATTGCCCCACAAAGCAGCAGGTTACAGACATCTTCACCAAGTCCTTCACTGAAAAGAAATTTTCAGAACTGAGAGCTATGCTTGGAGTGGTGGAGACAACTGAGTAGGTCACTTTTGGCCACTCAACATCTTTTTTTCTTCTTTTGGGGGGGGGTTCCCACGAGGTTTTCCCTCTTTCCTCTTTTCACGAGGAATTCTTTTATGTAATGAGTACCTAAAATGGCCAAGTTGTCGGGACTCAAATTTTTTGTCATTACAGTTAGGCTTAAGGGGGGGTGTTGGAGCATAATCCTAACTTACATTAGTTTATACCTAGATTAGACTCCTAGATCTTGTTTAATACATTCATTTACACTTTATTTCACCTAATTTGGCCACATAGAGAAGAAGGGCGCCTCATCCCTAGATTTTATGGAAAACTGCTAATTTTAGATCAAGACTCAACTCTTAGTTCTTGATTTTCTTGATTTTTCTTGATTTATCCTTGATTTATTCCAAATCCCCCATTCAAAACTCATCTATTATTGTGGAATGCACACCTCCTCTTTGAGTGAGAGATTTATTCCTTAATTAATGATTTTTGCCATTACTATTATGAGTAACTACTATTCCGGGTCAGTTAAGTGAGTTGGAACTGCTTCTCTTGTCAGTTAAGTGAAATTAAGTGAGCTAATGCACATCAATTGAATCTTGTGGATATTAATGAGTATGTCACATGTATATTTAGTTGTCTAGGTCGAACTATGTGGTCCCCCTTAGCTTATGACACCTATTTTAGCTATTTCTAGCTTTTTTTTAGTAGAATTTCTATGTTGGAAATTCTATATATTCAACTCCTCTCTTCTTTTTTGAGGATAGTTGCTCATGTATATTCATTTTTTATTAATATAATTCTCTGATTTATGGAGCAAAAACTTTCTCTCATCTCTTGAATATTAGCAAATTGTTTGTGTTCAATTTAACTAGAATTCTAGATCTATCGGGGTTTCTGCAAGAATTCTACATGGTATCAGAGCTAGATTGAATCTAGTGGATTGTACACGGTTTTATTTGCAGGTATAGATCATCAGGAGGCACAGAAAGATTCAATGGATCACCTCTCTTATCCCACAAAACTCATTCTAAATCCTTTCAATTACTTCGAATGGAAGACAGAGATCTCTCTGCTCCTCCAAAGCAAAGGGCTTTACCAGGTAACAATGGGAATGGATAAAGAACCAACTGCTGCAGTGGAGAAGATAAATTATTTCAATAAATTAGATGAAGCAATTGGTCTGATATTCCTATCAATTTCTAGATATCTCCTCTTTCATTTCAGTGGATCCACTACTCCCAATGTGGTCTGGACCACATTGGAAGGACTATTCGGCAAGCAGGATGCAATGAGAGTGCATCAATTGGAGAATGAACTCATATCCCTAAGTCCAATTAATTTTAGCAGCCTGGAAGAATTATTCACCAAGTTCAAATCCCTCCTTGTTGAACTTAATGCATGTGGAGTAACAAAAGGGGAAGAACAACTCATCCTTTCAATTCTCTCGAAACTAGGCCCTGAATATTCTGTATTTGTGTCGCCTTTTCAAGCATCTAAATTGACTCAGGAAAAATGGAAAATGCCTCCATTAAATGATTTCATTGCAGAATTGACTCAAGAGAAAGCTAAGTTATTCCAAATGGGTGCCATCAAGCGTTCCAAGAACCAAGCATTTGTGGCTATTGATGCTCCAAAGAGCAGTGGAAAAGACAAGAAAAAAGGAGCGGGTAAATTTCCTGAATCGAAGAAGGAGAGATTCACACAATCTTTAGAGAATGCTTCTGAGCCTAGGGGTAAGAAGAAGAAGAAAGAAAGAACACTTTGCAGCTACTGTTCCAAAGGTTTTCATCCCGAATAAAATTGCATGAGGAAGACTATCGATGAGATGGCTAAGCAATTGCAGCAGCACAATCTCACGGTGCCCGAAAATGAAAAGAAGAAAGATAATAACAGAATGAGAGAGAGAGCACGAGATAGTCATTATTTAATGGTTGTCAGATCCACTCCATCATCTTGGATCCTTGACTTAGGTGCATCGAACCATATGTCTGCATCAAAAGATGAATTTTCCTCCATTGAAGAAAGTACCAAATCCCCAATTTACTTGGGAGATGCCACACCCGCAAAGGTGTGCGGAGAAGGAATTGTTGATCTTGAAGGGGGTTGCTTCACAAATGTGATTCATGTTCCCTCATTGTCTACAAATCTTCTCTTGATATATCATATCACTCATTATAGATTTGGAAGGAAGGTGGAGTTCACTCCGGACTCCGCAGTGATTACCAACATTTCCACAGGCTCACACCTTGCACATGGAATTGCAGATCATGGTTCTCGTTTGTATTTCTTCTCCCACTTTGTTCCTAAATCTATTAGCACTATATTTCTGTCACAATATAATGATATCTTCAGGTTATGGAATGAAATATTTGGCCATCTAAACTATAAGTACTTGCATCAACTCAGCAAGGAAAACATGGTAGAAGGATTGCCAGCTATTAAATTCACAAGCGGTGTATGTCAAGAATGCATTCTTGGCAAGCATCCAGAGAAAAAGTTT
Organism: Picea sitchensis; assembly: GCA_010110895.2. Lineage (NCBI taxonomy): Eukaryota > Viridiplantae > Streptophyta > Pinopsida > Pinales > Pinaceae > Picea > Picea sitchensis. Next base: position 188,838 of record SNQJ01S0011052.1, read on the forward strand.
GAAAAAGGGAATGAACAAAGAGCTTCTTCACCTCTTGGGCTGATTCAAAGTGACATTACGGGCCCATTTCCGCAGCCTTCAATCAGTAAGGCTCGATATGTACTCACCTTCATAGATGATTTCTCTCACTTTACTTGGGTATTTTTTTTAAAATTAAAATCAGAAGTATTTGAATGCCTTATAGAATTTAAAGCACTTGATGAGAATGAGCCTGGGTGTAATATTAAGATACTCCATACTGATAATGGGGGGGATTATGTCAACAAATATGTGCAGCAACTTTGTATTGATGCAGGTATATAACTACAACACACAGTGCCATATACACCACAACAGAACGGTGTTGTGGAGAGGAAAAACCAGTCCTTAAAAGAGATGGCCAATTGTATTCTCCAGTTGAAATCATTAGCTCCCAAGCTATGGGTTGAAGCTATTAATTGTACAACATACATTCAGAACCGAGTTCCTCACAAATCACTCAAAGGAACCACTCCTTTTGAATGTTGGACTGGTAAGAAACCGAAAGTATCGTACTTTCGTATTTTTGGTTCACGAGCATGGGCTCACATTCCGACAGATAAGAGGAAGGTTTTGGAGCCTCAAAGTGTTGAATTCATATTTTTTGGATATTCTGAAGGTGTCAAAGGATATATATTGCTGGACTCTCACACTGAAAAGTTCATTCTAGCTCGAAGTGTGAAGTTTGAAGAAGAATCACTGGATAATTTTTCAAAACACACTGCCAAGGAACCGCTTGTTGTCACTGATGAGGAGGAGTCAGAAACTTCTTTGAGCACTTTAGAACAGCCATCAGAGCATCATTTCAAGTCTAATATAGAGGATGAGGAGTAGGTCATGGCTTCCCCAACTCAGTTGCCAACTTGGGCAGAGAAAATCCTGCAAGATGCGGGTGAACTAGTCGATGATCCTGCGGATACAAGAAGGACTAGATCACAGTTTTTTGGGGCTCCTCAAGCCCTGGCTGCCACAGAACCTTTGCTACCCATAAATTTCTATATTTCACTTGGTTCAGATACAAATTCATACTCTGAGGCTGTTGGAAACCCACTTTGGGAGGCTGCCATGGATGAAGAGTACTCTACTCTTATGGACAACAACACATGGGACTTGGTTCCACTTCTGAAATGAAGAAAGCTTGTTCGATGCCGATGGATATATCTAACAAATATTTTTGCAGATGGTGAGATCAAAAAGTAAAAATCTTGACTTGTTGCAAAAGTATACTCACAGGTACATGGCATAGACTACACATAAACATTTGCACTTGTCGCAAAAATGGACTCCATTCGACTAGTTTTGGCCATTACCGCTTCTCGCAGATGGGAAGTTCACCACATGGATGTGAAGAGTGCATTTCTTCATGGAGATATCAAGGAGGAAATATATATGGATCATCCATAAGGATACATTCAGAACTCATCCCTCGTTTTCATATTAAATAAATCTTTGTATGGCCTAAAACAGGCTCCCAGAGCCTGGTATGCAAAGATGGATTATTTCCTGCTTTCCATTGGATTCATTCGATGCAAATCTGATCCGAATGTTTATTTTCTGCAACATGATGATTCCCTTTTGTTGATAGTACTTTATGTAGATGACTTACTGATGACAGGGAACCTTACTTCAGCTATTGATACAACAAAATCAACATTGCACGTTCGATTTTCCATGACAGATTTGGGATTGTTGCACTACTTTCTTGGTCTTGAAGTTTCTCAGTCTAATTCAGGGATCAATATGGAACAGTCTAAGTATGTATCAGATCTACTTGTCCGCTTTTAGATGATATAATGCAAGACAACAACATCTCCCTTTCTTTCGGGGGTCAGATTTGAGGATGCAGGTACTACACCTTTGGTGGACAATACATTGTATTGACAGTTGGTTGGGAGTTTGTTGTATCTTACTCACACCTGACCTGATATCTCTTTTGCAATAGGAGTTTGTTCCAGATATATGTAGGAGCCTCATGAGCTTCACTGGAAATCTGCAAGGAGAATCCTTAGATATGTAAAAGGTACTCCCAGTTTTGGTATCTTTTATGCTGCAGATTGCCCACTTTCACTGATTGCGTACATAGATTCTGATTGGGATGGTGATGGTACAAACCGCAAGTCCACCTTTGCTTATGTTTTTAGCTTTGGTTCAGGGCCATTCTGTTGGTCTAGCAAGAAGAAATCCACGATTTCTTTATCTACAATAGAGGCAGAGTATAGAGGTGTAGTGAATGCAGCAACACAGGCTGTTTGGTTGCAGGGGCTTCTCTCCGAGTTTGGTATTCAGTATCCACTTCCGATTGTCATATTTTGTGACAATCATGGATCCATTCAGATATCGATTGATCCAGTTCAAAGGTAGAGGACTAAGCACATCGAGATTCACATGCATTACATCCGCGAGTTGATCCATGATAGAGTCATTTCACTGGAGTACTGCCCCATAGAGAAGCAGGTTGCAGACATCTTCACCAAGTCCTTCACTGAAAAGAAATTTTCAGAACTGAGAGCTATGCTTGGAGTGATGGAGACAACTGAGTAGGTCACTTTTGGCCACTCAGCATTTTTTTTTCTTGGCCACCTGCATTTTTTTTTCCTCTTTGGGGGGGAATTGGTTTCCCAAGAGGTTTTCCCTCTTTCCTCTTTTCATGAGGAATTATTTTATGTAATGAGTTCCTAAAATGGCCAAGTTGTCGAGACTCAAATTTTTTGTCATTATAGCTAGGCTTAGACTCAATTTTTTTGTGTTGGAGCATAATCCTAACTTACATTAGTTTATACCTAGATTAGACTCCTATATCTTGGTTAATACATTCATTTACACTTCATTTCACCTAATTTGGCCACATAGAGAATAAGGGTGCCTCATCCCTAGATTTTAGGGAAAACTACTAATTTTAGATCAAGACTCAACTCCTGGTTCTTGATTTTCTTGATTTTTCTTGATTTTTCTTGATTTATTCTTGATTTATCCTTGATTTATTCCAACTCCCCCATGAAAAAATCATCTATTATTTGGGAATGCGCACCTCCTCTTTGAGTGAGAGATTTATTCCTTAATTAATGATTTTTTCCGTTACTATTATTAGTAACTACTATTTTGGGTCAGTTAAGTGAGTTGGAACTGCTTCTCTTGCCATTTAAGTGAGATTAAGTGAGCTAATGCACATCACTTGACTCTTGTGGACATTAATGAGTGTGTGACATGTATATTTAGTGGTCTAGGTCGAACTATGTGGTCTCCCTTAGCTTATGACACCTATTTTAGCTATTTCTAGCTTTTTTTGACTAGAATTTCTATGTTGGAAATTATATATATTCACCTCCTCTATTCTTTTTTGAGGATGGTTGCTCATGTATATTCATTTTTTATTAATATAATTCTCTGATTTATGGAGCAAAAAATTTCTCTCATCTCTTGAATATCAACAAATTGTTTGTGTTCAATTTAACTAGAATTCTAGATCTATCGGGGTTTCTGCAGGAATTCTAAAACTACTAATGAACACTTAGTATACTTTTCTAATGATTTCCATAATATAGGGACGAACGACAATGATACATGTATGTTCTTATTCGTCCACTCTCTAGAAGGGAATTTTGTCGCAGACTTTTTTGACTTACCTCCTAAAATCCTTTCCACGTGGGAAGAACTGGTTTGCTAGCTTAAATCGACGTACAGGCAACCAAAAATCCCAACTGATCAATTAAAGGAATACAATAATATTATCTATAACAACGATGAGACTATCAAATCATTTAACATTTGTTTCACCAAGTTGTACAATCAAATTTCGGAACTGATCTTCCCCCACAACCAATCATCTTTCATGCATTATTACAATACTTTACCCTCTTCCTATTGTCAAATATTGGAAGAAAAATCTATAGACAATCTCGGATCTACACTTCAGACTTGTCTTGAGTATAAAGAGTAGCTTGAAAGAATTGGCCTCTCCAAGGGAGATTATGTAATACAAACTGATATGTCTGTAGTCTTGTAGCTTATGCAAGACATGAATAATCGAATGATTGCTTATGAGAAAAAGGGAATTTCCATCCATGCTGAGTCTTCTTTCCATGCAACCTTCAAGAACCAAAATGATAATATCTTACAACCAAAAGTTATAATGTCTCATGCTTGGTGCTATTATTTAGAAGAAAATCATGATGAAATGACCTATGTGATAAAAATAAACACTAGAGACCGAATCTTTGGAAAAAAAATCGATGCTACTATTGTTGTCTTGGATTGGGCTCCACGGGATGATGTCATGGTGATAAACACTAGAAATAAAAATTACACTAATAAGATTAAATTTGATTCTCCTCGAACCACTTTTTCTCCCAGCTCATCATCCCAAGATGCAAACCCCCAGGTTGATAAGTCTTCGAATAGTCAAGGAGTGTCAACTCCCTTATCTCCATCCAAATATAGTATCCTTAATCAATTAGCTAATATCAAGGTAGATGCCTCTCTCTTGGTTATTGTCACCGTCCCGGAACAACAACAACATCTGAAATTTTTCATGGAAGGTAAAACTTCTATAGTAGCTAATTTGACTGAAAATTTTGATGGAGATGAGTTGAATGTAAATAGAATAGGTGTAAATAATTTTAGAAACCCTGTAAAAAAAACTTTCTATATTTCTGTAAAAATTATGGATAAAATAGCTCATTGTTTCCTGATAGATGGTGGATCTGGCCCAAGCATTATGTCCAAAATTATTATGGAAGAGTTAGGCCTCTCTTGTACCAATGAAAATGTGAGGAGTATGCTCTCCTATAACAATCAACAACAGTCTACCATAGGTGAGATCAAATATGTAACTCTGGTCCTCTGTGTTCACCCTGAAATAAGAACCACTCCTCATATACAAGTCGTTGATATGCTTGTTAGTAACTATTCAATCATTTTGGGTATGGACTGGTAGGACCTAACCCATGGTTATGTATCACTAGATGGTTCACATTAATCCATCCCTAAGAATGGAAAGAATATTATTGTCCTAAGGGAAGGAAGGATTTCACCTTACATTGAAAGTGTTCCTCAACCTAATGCAAATTACGTTAAGGAAGAAATGGGTGTCTATTCTTGTTGATGAAGATGACATGTTTCTTGAACCAACTGATTATGATGATGGTATGTGGCATATGCACTTTGACGGTGCGTGTTCAAATGAATATAATGGGGCAGGTATTATATTGTACTCTCTTGTAGGCAAAATTCACAATTTTTCCTTCAAAATAGAATTTGCATGTACGAACAATGTTGTTGAGTTTGAAGTCGTATTGTTAGGCATCAAAAACGCTTATAATCTCAGTTTTGGTCATCTTACTAATTTTGGTGATTTGGAACTTGATGTGAATTTAGTCAAGAAAATATATAAGCCCAACAACAAGTTACTTAAAAGATACACCCAATTTGTTTGGGCATTAATCTCAAATCTACTTTCTTTCAACATCACTCATATTAAAAGAGAACTTAATTCTATGGCTGATAGGTTAGTTGTTTTTGTAGCCTCACCTACAATACAGTTGTAACCTCATAGACCAGATTGTATGTTTATGTCTCTTTACAGACCTCATCTTCCTGATAACGTAGAATCTTGGCAAGTTTTTCCAGATGATGAAGGCATTTGTGCCTTCATATAGAATGAACCTTATACGCATAAAGAGATCATTTCCCTTGAAAACAATGAACTTTATAAAGGCTTAAATCCTCTTGAGAGTTCATTCTCGACGAGTGATGTAAGCGATAAAGAAGAGGAATCTAAAAGAAAATTTGCGGATACCATCCCCATGAACATTAGAACCCCTGAATCCCCAAAGATTATTAAAATAGATGCTCAATAATCTAATGAAGGAAAGAAGAAGTTCATGGACTTGTTCCAATAATTTCGTGATGTTTTTTCCTGGTCTTATGAAGATATTTGTGGTTTTGATCCTAATATTATACAGCATGCCATTCCCATTAAGGAAGGGATAAATATAGTTAGGCAGAAATAAAGACTTGTGAAACAAAAGGGATCTTGAAAGGACCCAACCATAATTTTTCAAACTTTGAAACACCTGATCACTTTTTTGAGTACACAATTAAGTCATCAAGATAGATATGAATAATCTTGTCGATCAAATCGTCAAAAGTTATCTTCATATCCCTTTGAAAAGTGGCACTTGCATTGGATAAGCCAAAAGGCATACGTTCATAAGAAAAAGTTCCCAAACGAGTAATAAAGGTGGTTTTATGATAAGACAATAATGAGTCATCTATACATTTTTCCAACAATGCATGTTTCATTATTTTGTTGAGACTTATTATCCCATGCAACCCCAAATATTTACAGAAACCAAAAGTGCCTCCAAAAGTCACTCCCCCCATACACTTGTCACATGTTCCTTTAGTGGCACCAACAAATTCACTTATTTAATTTAATTACATGTCAATTTCCCTCAACCATCCTAAAAACACTCCTAAAATTACTCCTAGTTGTCTCTTTATTTCCCCTATTTCCTTTTTAATGACTGACGCCTTTCTAAAACTTAGTTGTGTTTAATTTTAGGAAAGTTCTTTTGTTATACTAGACTATATTCTTTTCTATGCTTCCACATTCATTGTTACATTCATTTCCTTTCTTATCTTAGTCCCAATTTAACACTTCTTGTAGATAATCATGTAATTAAATCTTTAGATAAAATATTTCTCCTTTTTAATTCTTAACTTAATTTTTCTACATCCCCCTTATAGTTAATTTATTAATTAGTTTTAGTCTTCTTACCCAATTTAGACTTAGACTTAAAAATTTTAAAGGGATTTTATAATTAATAAAATTACCCAATTATTAATTATTTTTAAGTCTGACAATAGTCAAAACCAATTATTGTTTTCTAGACACCTAGGTTCATTGAGTCACTTTTACTAAAAATTGTGACGTGCCCTTCAAGATGCACTCTTTTCTCCAAGGGTGTCACTTGCCTTTGTTCAAGTTTTTTATTTTGTTTGGAAGTTAAGATTTCTCTGGAATTCTCTTTTAGTTTTTGAGATTCGTATGCTACAAAATCACTCTATTCTTGGTATCACTTGGTCAAAAAATATAGATATTGAGATTACAAGCTTAGTTCTCAGTGATTTGACTATAAGAGGTGCCACCAATTAGGTCGGGGATCAAGGATATTGATAATTCCATAGTTTTCATGCTTCAATTTGAGTTTATGATTGCAACAATTTCGACTTACTTTCTCTATTAAGTAGACCATATTGCATGATAGGGGCAAACTCCTTTTTGTGTGTATATTTCACCGAGAGCCTCATAATAGCATACAATATTTCTGTTTGACAAATTAAATGTTTGTTTATTGTGAAACCAACCAACAATAGGAAGACTTATATACTACATGTCATCATTTTTGGTGTCGTTTCCTGGGAAGCACTCAAAGAATTATGATTTTTTCTATAGATTCATGATAGGAACAATACCAAGCTGAAGGGAACCTTAGGGAATTCTTGACTACCCCTATGATATCCCTTGTTGATGATATTGTGCATTAAAATCCTTATAGGATGCATGACTTGAGGCACTAGAAACCCTTGCATTTGTGGTGCAAGAACATGGCACCCACAACACTAATAATCGGGCAGGAAAACTTGAGGAAAAATGAGACTCTCAAGGAGTCTTTAGGGCTCACCCCTTCTCACAAGTAGCATCGAACATTCCAGATAGTCCACCCAATATTGATTCTACAATTGGTATATCTATAGAATCCCCGAATTTTGAATCTCCCAGGGACCAAGATAACCCTGTTGAAGAACCTGAGCCTTCCATTGCCTTAGACAAATCCCTTTGGGGAGATAGGTTTCCAAAGATGGGGGAGGAAATAGAAGCACCAAAGAAAAATGAACCAATCACGTTTGAATTCCCCATTCAGGAATATGATGGCATAATTTAGATGAAAAATATCTCGCCATATTCCCTACCAAACTTTCTTGGTTTTCATAGTGAGGATAATGATACCTTCCTCTTTCAATTTGACATCCTTCACCGAATCTATGACTATTATTCCTATTCCCATAAGCTAAAATGGTTTCCAACCAAGGAAAATTTTAAGGATCCATACTTATCTTAAAGTGTATAAACCTTGGTGAATCTTACTAATTCTTAAAATTCCAACCATAAATGTTTGGTGTTATTTTTGTAAAATATTAAAACTTCTAAGCATTTTATATAGTTTCTAGAAAATTTTGGCAATTTTTAGAGTAAAACAATTTATAATATAAAATTTGGGCGAACAAAATGGAAATTGGTGAAACATTTTTTGGATAAAAACATGAAAATTAGCCCATGGGAGAAATTCAACCCCCAAATTTTTCCATGTTTCTAGACACCTTAAAAGAAGCATCCCTTCATTGGTTCATAAGGCTCAGAGGGAATTCCATTAAGACCTAGGATGAAATGAGATAGACCTTCGTACAAAATTACCAGGACTATTGTAAAGTGAGGGATATCCGTGAAGAAATATTTAAGATGACACAAAGGGAGTAGGAAATCCTCGAAGACTACAATGAAAGGTTCCAATACAATTTGAAGAGGACTAAACAAAATGGACTTGACCATGAGACTTTGTGTATTATCCTTCTTAGGAAGATTAAGGATGACTGCATAGATGCATTAAAACTTATGGGGGTTGAGTTACCAAGGATGAGATAGGGACCATGTTGGAAAAAATAAAAATTGACATCCTTAGCTTGCTTAGCTCCTAGTTGGATACTTTTCAAGTGAGGAAAAAGAAAGAAGAAGCCAACCTAACATTGGTTTTCTTTTGTTCTAGATTTCATAAAAAGAATCCCTTACAAGAGTGTACTTTGGATAGTATAGAGTTGTGTGGCATTTGTGAAAAAATTACGATACCCAGAATTTCCCCTCCTTAATTGAGATGAAGGAAGTTTACCGTGGGGGGGGCAGTGAGGAAACCAAACAATTTTTTTTTGTGGCCCAAAAGTGGTCATGGCCACTTCGAGCACCAGGAATAGAAGAAGATCCATCCCAATTCCCTCAATATTTTACCCCATATCAATACCCATAGTAGAATTCATATGTTCCCATGCCTTGGAAACAATGACACCCTCAAGCTTAGAGCCATCCTTGGTAACAAGGTTGGAGAGGGCCTACTCCTCAACAATCCATCTCTCACTTACATCCCCCAGCCCAACACCAACAACAATTACAACTGCCACCTAATCAACCTCCATAGAGTCCATCACAACTACCTACCCATCCCATACCAAACCCAAATAATAAATTAGTACAACCCACCTGCAATATTGAACTACCTCTTTTTCCAACATATTTCATTTCCTGTGTGGAATGTAAGGATGTTCACCTACGATCAAGGAAAGTGATTTAGGATCAAACTTCGCCCATCATCCAAGAACATGATGATGAGGAAAAAAAATTTACATTGGATGATAAAATCACTAATCCCTCTTAGGAGAACCAGGCTACCACTTCAAAACAACCTCATGACCAACAATTGTTCCTAGAACCTCCTTATATGGAAAGGTTATGCATAGAAAAGTCCCTCACACAACCATATAATGATCTTTTAGGGGAAATACAAAATGTGTATGTTAAGATTCCTCTATTCTAGACCATCAATATTGTCCCGATCTATGCTAAGGTTGTTCGGGAAGGTTTTTTAAGGAATCCAAGTAGGAAAAAGAAAGATCTGAAAATTGCTCACGTCATAGGGAATCTAGCTGATCTAATGCTAAGAAAATTATTTGTGGCCAAGTATATGGATCCAGTAAGTCTGGTCGTTAAAGTTAACATCAATAACATTTCCATCTTCAATACTTTGGTTAACCTATGGGCATCTATAAATTTTATGACCAAGGAGACAATGGAAACTTCAATTTCCTAGTCTACGACCGACCCCTACAATCCTCGAACTAGCAGATAGATCTACAGTAAATCCCAAGGGAATGATGGAAGATGTAGTCGTTTCCATAGTCATGGGAATACCAATCTCACTTTATGGTCTTGCAACCAAAGGCCAAAATAGGAGGATACCCATTGATCTTGGGAAGACCATGATTGGCCATTGCTGACACATATATCAACTGATGATTGGGGGACATGACCATCTCCCATGGGAATTCCACTAATAATATGACCCTCTATCCTACCGCTAAGCCTTTTCTTGACTTAGAAATCTCTCCCTATTTTGACTCTTGATCATAGCCCTTGTTGACTCTTTATCAAGCATTGACCTTTAGGAAAGACACTGAGGATGATTTTATTTACACTTTCATAACACATCCTCATACTTCCAACCATGCAAATTTAGAGCACATCTTAGGGAAATACTTCCAAGAAACCTGCTCACTGGCTGAATTGACACAAAAACTAGATACAATGGTTCCTGTAGATTCTCTCTCCTAGAATCAAAGATTATCTTCAAAATATATCCTGGGAAAACTTTGAACATTGATGCTAAATTAGATCCTTCTCAGCAAAAGAAGCTCATTGAGATACTAAATAAACATAGTCTTTCATTTTCTTGACACTACACTAATATGAAGGGAATCCACCCTAAATTGTGCACTCATCATATCTATATTAAATAGGACTCCTGACCTATCTGGCAGTATCAGCAAAGGATGAATCCTTCTTTGAAGGGCACAGTCAAAGAAGAACTCAAGAATATCCTTGATGTGAATTGTATCTACCCAATATATGACAATAAGTGGGTTTCACCCCTAGTGATCATACCAAATAAAAATGGTAAATGGAGTATATGTGTTTACTACAGGGAATTGAATAAGGCCACCCTGAAGGATTACTTTCCATTACCATTTATTGATCAAGTTTTGTATACCTTAACAGGAAATATGGTTTGCTCTTTTCTCGACGGATTCAACGACTACAATCAAATATAGATTTCCCCTGAGGACCAAGATAAAAATACCTTCACCTTCCCTTGGTGAACTTACACTTATCGAGTATTTTCGTTTGGATTGTGTAATGCTATAGGTACCTTCCAAAGGGTTGTATTAGGTATATGCTCCAACTTAACCAGTGATTGTGTGGAAACATACATGGATGACTTCACCGTGTATGGAGACACCTTCCAGAAATCCTTAGACAACCTATAAAAGGTCTTGATCAGATTCCAAGTGACAAACCTCTCTGTTGGCAAGGATAAATTACACATGCTCCACATTGAGGGAGTTGTGTTAGGACACCACATATCACTTGCAAGGATCCAAGTGGATCCTGCCAAGATATAATTTATCCTTGGGATTTCCAGTCACCACAACCCAGAAGGATGTCCATAGTTTATTAGGGAACACGAGATACTACCGAAGGTTCATATAAAACTTTACAAAGTTAGTATCACCCCTATTTCAATTATTCACAAAGATTGTAGAATTATACTAGATTGACCAATGTCAAGCCATGTTTGAAGACTTAAAGGAGAAACTGTCAATTACACCAATTTTAAGGGGTCCAAATTGTTCCTTACATTTCCATATATCTATAGACTCTTTAGACACAACCATTGGGGCTATCCTAGGGAAGAAGGTGAAACAACAACCATATGTTATCTATTACATTAGTAAGAATCACATCCTTGCTGAAAATAATTATACTGTAACTGAAAAAAAGTTTTGTGTTGTTGTATATGCCATTAATAAATTTTGCCATTATATCATGGGTTGCCTATAATTGTGCATAATAACCACTCTTCCATCCACTACCTCATGAACAATCCTATCACTAATGGAAAAGTGACTAGGTGGTTGTTTTTATTGCAAGAGTTCGATATTTCATTTATTGATAAGCTAGGGAGGGAAAACATTGTTTCTAACTTCCTCTCTAGGCTTACCAATGAAGAAGAAGCCATACCTATAAAAAGTGTTTTCCCAAACAAAAAATTGTTTTCTTCGTCCACTAACACACAGTGGTTTGCAGGCATCAGAAATACCTGGATGCATGAAGGATTCCACAACATCTGTCACCAAAAAGATGCCAAAGGGTCATCTGACAAAGCGCCATGTGCTCCTAGATCAAAGGATACCTATTTCATACTAGGAAAGATCATATCATCTAGTGTTGTGTTCAGGAGGATGAATCCTATGATATTTTGAAAGCATGTCATGATGAACCTTGTGGGGGTCACTTCGATGGTAAAAGAACTACAAAAAATGTACTTCATATGGGGTATTATTGGGCCACCATGTTTCGAAATGCCAAGAAATACGTCAAGAGTTGTGAAAAGTGTTAGAGGATGGGAAGAGAAGTGAAATTAGATGAAATTCCACTCCAACCTTAGATCCTGATAGATCCCTTTGAGAAGTGGGCCCTCAACTTCATAGGAAATATCAACCCACAATCAAAGAAGAAGGTTTACATCTAGGTGTGCACCAATTATATGACCAAATGGGTTGAGGCTAAAGTGATACCAAAGGATAACTTCTTGTATGAGGAATTTTTTGTCTGTTTGGAAGTTTCTTGTGATATCATTACTGACTAAGGGACCTAGTTAACTTCTCCACTTATTTGGTTGATTACTGAGAAATTCCAGATCAAGCACCAAATTTCTACCACATATCACCCTTAAAAAAATAGATAGGTGGAGGTCACTAACCGAGTGTTGGAAGCCATCTTGACCAAGATGGTTCAACAACATCATAAGGAATGGGCTAACAGACTTCCAGAATCCTTGTGGGCCTACAAAACTACTTGGAAAAACACTATGGGATTCACTCCCTATGAATTGGTGTATGGAAAACATGTGGTTCTTCCCATAGAATTCAAAATCAAGACACTAAGAACCTCACTGCAAGTGGCCCTAGACCTCTCAGAAGACCAAAAGAATAGACTCAGTTATATCAATGAACTTGATGAAATATGTCATACCGCAATACAACAACCTGCTCTAGTCCAACAACAAAGAACCAAGTGGCATGATGAATTCATAAAAAAGAAGAAGTTTATAGAGGGAGATTGGACCCTTCTATTCAACTCATGGTATATGTATTTTTAAGGGAACGTTCTACACCCGATGGTTGGGGCCATATGAGATAGACACTGTACATCAGAATGGCTCTATCAAGATTTGTACCATCGATGAAGCAAAGACCCCATTAATGACAAATGGTCATTGATTGACGATATAAAAAAGGCCTAAGTCCAAAGAGGAATTTATCCAAGATATGGTCAAACAAGTAGATCTCGATGTTGTGGGTAAGGTAGATTTTCCACCCATACCCACTGCTCCTTGATCCATTCTCCAGTTCCAATCCAAGAAAAAGAAGAAAAAAAGTAAAAAACAAAATAAAAAGAGAATAAAATATGGTATTGAAAACCTGGTTTCAAGGACTACCAACCTTGGTGTTATTGGAAAACCAGTCATTGGATGATATTACCAAGAAAAAGAAAACTTCCAATTGTGAAAACATATGGGAGACTCTTCCCAACTATTTGAGAAATGAGAAACCCATGGGGTATCCATATTTTGGTTTGGCCCTTAATAGGGAAACATTCTACACCAATTCTTTGATGAGGTATGGTACAAGGTGGATTAGGTTACGATTCCATTTCCCCATCATTTGGTTCCCAACATGGTTCTATAGAGCACCCATAATTTGGAATGAAGAAGAGGAAAGGGCACAATGGATACAATTGGACATAACTTTGGGCTATTACAATCTAGGGGATTATGGACACCCAACTTTTTATTGGGGGCATTATATGAAGGTGTTTTAGAAGAGGAATAGTTCGGGTTGGATAGGGACATGCAACTAGACCAGTTGGGGGGAGATGATGGGCCTCCATTTTGACATATTTTTTCTCCTTTTTTGGCCTATAACATATATCTATTTTGCTTCTTTCCATAGTGATAAAGACACATTCCCCTAACTTATTCTATTTTTTCTCAAGGTATATATATTTCCCGAGGGTTCTATGGTGGAGGGGTATATGGTATATCAAACGTTAGTGTATATTAGCGATTATCTTCCTGATTTAGGGAGGAAAATTAATATGCATTGCATTTTGGGTGTCAACAATGTCAAAATATCTAAAGTGGTGGTCTTGGTCGGGAATGGTAAAATGAGGAAAGTGAAAGGTATATTATTTGATTTTTATCTATATTGTATTTCTTCAATTTATATTATACCTCCATCAATTATTATTATTCATTATTCTTACTAATTTATATTTTTTTCATTGCAGCTGGTCGAGTGTGGGATGCACTACATTTATACATTGC
>SNQJ01S0011053.1:0-74706 GCA_010110895.2 Picea sitchensis
GTTGTCGAAATGGAAGTCAAAAAACTCCCAGGCGCAAAAATAATCGTACCACTGAGATACTCCGACTAGGTAGCAAACCTGGTCCTAGTTAGAAAGAAAAGTGGGGAGATCAGGTTGTGTGTTGATTTTAGAAATCTAAATAAATCCTCCCTCGAAGATAATTACCCCCTACCCAAAATGGATCACATTTTGGAAAAAGTAGTTGGGGCAAATAGGATTTCGATGATTGACGGGTTTTCCGGGTACAATCAAATTGCTGTCAACAAGCATGATAAAGAAAAAATAGCCTTCACCACCCCTTGGGGTACATTTATGTATGACAAGATGCCTTTTGGTTTAATGAATGAAGGTGCTACTTTCCAACGTGCTATGGATATCTCTTTCTTCGGCGAAAGGGACAAATTTGTGGTTATCTATCTTGTTGATCTAACCATTTTTTCTAAATCTAATGGAGATCATCTGATACATCTCAAGCAGACGTTTGAGAAATGTCGCAAATTTGGTTTGTCTTTAAACCCCAAAAAGTCTCACTTTTCTATGCAAGAAGGTAAACTCTTGGGCCATATTGTGTCTCGAGATGGAATTAAAATTGATCCTAAAAGAGTTGAAGCTATAGACACAATAAATATCCCTAGGAATGTAAAAGAGGTTCAGTCATTCTTAAGAAAAATATATTTTTTGAGGAGATTTATCCCAAACTTTGCTGAAATCATGAAGTTGATCACAGATATGCTAAAGAAGAAAAGAAAAGTGAAATGGACAGCAGAAGCCAAAGCATCATTTGCACGCATCAAGAAGGTTATAAGAGAGGCACCCATACTAGCAAGCCGTGATTATCTAAAAGAGTTTTTTATTTTCTCATTTGCCTCCGAACACACACTTGCCACGGTACTCCTCCAGAAAAATGAAGAAGGTTTCGAGCAACCAATAGCCTTTTTTAGCAAAATTCTTAGAGACGCTGAACTCAGATACAATATAATGGAAAAGAAAGCATATGCTATGGTGAAGGTGTTAAAGGATTTCAGAACCTATGTGCTACATTCCAAGGTAATTCCGTGCGTACCCACCAGTTCTGTAAAAGACATTTTGGTTCAATCCGATATTGATGGAAAAAGGGGAAAGTGGCTTGCTAAAATTCAAGAATTTGATCTGGAGATAAAACCGACGAGACTAGTAAAAGGACAAGGTTTGGCTAAGCTCTTAGCTGAATCAAATTTCAGATCCCTCAGAATAAATGGCCTACAGGGATGTGAAGAGCGTGTGGACATGAACGAGCTTGAGGAACAAATAACTGCAATCAAAATCGAAGAGAAGTTTGCCTCATCAGATTGGTATAAATACATAGTGTCCTACCTACTGACTTTGAAATGCTCGAGTGACCTATCCCCATATAAAGCTAGGACGTTGAAGCTGCATGCGGTGAAGTACTATATATCTGAAAACCAGTTGTATTGGAAGGACCCACTAGGCTTCCTGTTGGTTTGTTTGATTGAATCAGAAACAGAGAAGGTCGTAAACGAATTTCATGAAGGAGTGTGCAGAGGACATCACGCTTGGAGGAAAATGACTTATAAGATCCTGAGGGCAGGATATTATTGGCCCAAAATTTTCTCAGACATCAACACCAAAGTCAAAGCCTGTGACCCTTGCCAATTGTTCGCAGGAAAGCACAAACTCCTAGAACTACCATTGGTTCCCGTCAAAATGGAAGCCCCTTTTCAACAATGGGGACTAGATTTTATAAGAGAAATTAACCCTCATTCCAATGCTCAACATAAATGGATCCTGACTGCTATAGATTACTTCACCAAATGGGTGGAGGCTGTTCCAACTAGAAAGGCAACAAATTCGGTCGTAATGGATTTCCCAGAAGAAAATATTTTGTCTAGATTCGACTGCCCCTGAAAGATAGTCACAGATAACGCCCAGGCATTTAAATCCATGGCTATGGTCAACTTTTTCCAAAAGTACAATATTGTGCTATGTCATCCCATGGCATATTACCCCCAAGGAAATGGGCTAGCCGAGTCTTCAAACAAGAGTCTAATCTCTATAATTAGGAAAGTGTTGAGCGAAAACAACAAATATTGGCATGTGCATTTAAAATACGCTTTGTGGGCGAATCAGATAAGTAAAAAAAAATCTATCGGCACTTCTCCTTTCCAAATGGTATACGAGACTGATGTAGTATTACCTATAAATCTAGTGCTTCCCATAATGAAACTTTGGAAAGATGAGAAAGAAGAACCAAATCATGTGACAAGAATAATAAACCAGCTGATTGAAGTTCAACAGCAGAGGGCCGAAGTGGACGAAAGGCTGCAGAAATACCAGGACAACATGAAAGTGTTATTCGATCGTAAGGCCAAGGATAGAGAATTTATCCCCGACGATTTGGTTTTGAAATGGGATTCAAGGAAGGAAGACTCGGTAAAACATGGTAAATTTGATCATATCTGGTACGGACCGTTCAAAGTCACAGCTCCTAAAGGGAAAAATTTGTTTCTGTTAGAGAATTTGGACAGAAAAATCCTCAATGCCCCCGTCAACGGGTGTTATTTAAAACACTATATGCAATAAATGGTTTCCAAAATTTCCACTGTATATACCGGTTTGTGTTTTCTTTTTTATTTCATAATTTTTCTTTGGTAAGTCTACTTTCATGACAAATAAAATAGGTCAGTGTTTTTTTTTTTTTTTTTATAGAAGTAGAGATATGAAATTTTTAACGCATTCAGTTATTTTAAAGCCTTGATACTCTCCATGTTTTTCCCTTATAGGATCCTAACTTGCAGCCCAAACGAGTGAACGGAATAAACAAACGATCATATATCGGAGAATAAGTTCCCCGAAAACAGGTGATAGAAAATATTTTTCGTCATTTTAGAATAGAATGAAGTGGTAAGGCAAAGGTATGAATTCTAGAGAGGTCTGTATTTCAAACAAAGGTCTCTAAAGTGCCATGACGGTCTCATAAGTATCATATGGCATTAAAAGAAAAAGTTCTTACTCTAGATCCTAAGAGTTTCACTTAGATAAAGATAAGAGGTAATTAAAATAAGCAGAAAGAGTAAAGTATCTTAGAAAAAAGGTTCCAAGAGTCGGGTTTAATCCATGACCCCTGTTTTTCGAATTCCAGACCTTTCTTTGTCGCCCTTTTTCTGTCCTTGGATTTACCTTCTTAAAAAGCTAAGCACCTTTCTGGGTTTCCTACAAGAGAAGAAGAGGTTATGTTTTAGCTTTGGAAGCTGGAAAACAGACCTTGGAAAGTAAGCCAGTCCTCATAAACTCCTCAGTGTCCTACTAAACAAAGTTATGCATAGGTTGATCCCGACTCTTCTAGGTTTTTTAAGAGTCTTCGAAGGATTAATGCTTGCTCAAAGGTAGGCCCCCGGAAGTAAATTTTCCCTTTTTCCTTGCGGGCTAAGGTTTTTTGAAAGTTAAGAGAAGGTTGGTCCCGAGTAATTAAAGCAAGTTGAAAGACCTCCATTGTGAATATTACACAGATATCATCCTTGGTATGCCTTATACAAACTGATTGCCCCCACTTTATGTTTTAAAAAAGTAAAATATAAGACAGATGGTGAAAGGAAAATCATATTTGATTGCCCCCATCTAATTCCAAGAAGACGATGAAAGGAAATTCATAAATGATTGCCCTCCTCTCAACATTTAAATGCATAATTACGATTCGAAGTGGTGAAAGGAAATTCAGTAAAAAGGGATGGATAACTTCACCGGGGTACTGAACAGGCTCATTGGTAGTGAAGCAATATCTGATATATATGTAAGGTTGTCATATGTAATTTTCACTCTACTTTGGTAACCAACCTTTTTCAAAATAGAATCTGCATCCCAAGTTCATACATGACCCCCCCACCCCGATTAAAAGCATGAAATTTACTTTGTTTGATGCAAGCCAAAATCCACAGGATTTGTTGAATCTCCTAGGACTGTTTCCATTATCTTAAAGCAGACATGAATTCAATATTGAGAAGGAGAAAGTCATCGAAAGGGTTGCAGTTGAGTTTAGAATGCAATTGCATGTTGAAAATCTTTTCAGAGGTAAAGACGAAATCTCATTTTCCCTCTGTGTCCCCTTCCTAAAACAAGTTTCGCAGAAAGAAACCAATGAATCCATTTACCCAATACAGGCACGTGGTCTACTATTCTTCCTATCTCGCGGGAAGACGGGATCCCTAGTTGGAGCCTATGTTGGAGCCACCTTTTACAAGTGTTGAAATGGAATTCTTGAAATCAAAAGTTTACCCCGACATGTGAAGTGGCGATGGTCGTTATAGTCCTAAGTCACTATTGCTTAACCGTTAAGCAAGTCTATCACTTTTATTACCTCGTGCTATCATGCTTAGGGAGTTACAAGTCGCAAGGTTTTCAAACTTCGATATGTGAAGTCGCAAAACGGTTTTAAAAAGTTCACCCAGGTTGGTGTCAGGGGTAAGTCACTTTAAACCCTAGTTAAGAACTGTCGAGGTTTCGTGACTCGACGATCACTCTCTCAAAAAATTATACCTTCGTAGCCCCGAGTCGCGAAGTCACGATTTTTATTAATTAAGCATGGGATATTTAAGAGTTGAAGTCAGATAACGTTTTTTAAACTAAATCGTATCATCGCGATTTCGGGTTTTGGAAGCTCAAAGGGTAGGAGTGATTTCTCCCAATACAATGAACACCAAAAAGGGGAAATTAAAGACTAAAACAAACTTAGTTAAAGGGGATAAGTAGCATTAATTGATGCATCAATGAAAACTTTAATACACACCGTCCATAGAGTAATTTTAAATGTTTTGGCGTTGATTCGTGCTATGACTCGTCAAACAATTATGGCATTTATTTGGACTATGGTGAGGTGACAGATAGTAGGATCTCGCATTTACTGCTAAATCTTTCTTTAAGCGATTTGACTGTTTGGTTCGCAAGGACACCAGGGTTTTAAATGACTAAGATAAGGGGTTTGTTTCATTATTTCAATTTTATTTCTATTTTGCGCGCAGAGCTTTTTTCATCAGGATAATTTCTGTCTGTGTTTATAATTCTTACTATAGGTGATCTGCGTACATAATTCTCTTTCATGGCTCCACGAAAGGTGTTCAAGGTGGCTGTCAAAATTTCACGTCAGGGCTCCGATGTTGTTTCCGATACTTCACCCCGAAGTATTAATACTGTCAAAACCTGGACATACAACTCCGACATTCTTCAGTCCGAATCAGTGAATTGTTCAAATGATTCCAACGATAATGAGAAGGATGATTTGGTCACCATATACAAAATCGTCATTCAGGCAGAAATACACAAAATAACGGCAAGACCATGGCTCCTCCCCTATTATGATATGATCAGATGGGTGCTAGACCATGTGGATATCCTGACCAGAACTGTCATCGGCAAGCAGAAGGTGACGATTGGGACTTTTAGAACAAAACATTTGCAGGAAATGTATCAGTTGTCACCCACACCAAACTTCGCGCACAATACCAAATTTTTTTAAGGTTTCAAGGAGAAGGAATGCGAGAAATATGGAAAAAACTTGTCCAATCTGATCAGGGATTGGATTTCGCACCCTGCAAAATTTAGGGAGGATTCTAATGGAATTTATTCAGTCTCCTCCTTAGAACCACCATTCAGGTATATAGCAATGATGGCCTGTAGGTTGTATGGGAGGGAGGACACCAAAAAAAAAATTCTCTCGTGGGTGCCTCTGATTCATACAGTCACTAAAGGTCTTTCTTTCAACTGGGCCAAATTGTTGTCAGACAATTTAACCAGTCAAATTACCAAATATCGAGCGCAGAAGGGGAGTGGGAAAGAAACTTCATTTTTTATGTCCGCCTACATCATGGATTCCATTTGTTTCATTATGCCTTTCCCTCTAATGAGCTGGAGCTAGACCCCATCTAGTACAGAGCCCATCCATGTATACCACTCGAATCTTTGGGAGGATAAGGCCAAATAATTCATCTACGAGATCTTCAACTGGATAATGGTGTCACTACATGTCACCATTTTTGGCTAGCCGCCTCCCAAGATATCAGATAGCATTGCAACCAGCCTAAGTAGTGTGGAAGATTGGTATTTAGAGGTGAAATTTTCGTATATCAGGGTTTTCGGCACCTCTGTCCCTCCATATACCCTCCCTCTATTCCTGCCAGATAGGCTATTGTGTCGTGAGATCGCTAGACAATCTGTGCTTGGCGGGATAAGCAAGGATCTCAAAGGAGTATCAAAAAAGGTATGGCCACCTCCCTATTCATATCGGTGCATATTACTTGTTAGATTTTGGCCACGCCAAAGCCGAGGCTACGACTCTGGAAGAAATGAAGCTCGTAGACATTGAGTTTAAGAAGCATGACCCTAGTAAGGTTGTGAGCAATCACCTAGAAAGCTGTGGCCTGAAGAGGTATGAACACGAGGATTCCCCGCATGATGAAATATTCCGAGGTGCGAGGTCCTTTGCGGAAGTCCTAAGTCAGATTCAAACCTTGCCACCTGGAGACATGGTCGAATTTTTTAAATTTATGGAACACCAACAGAGTTGTCTCCCCCAGATTTTGCAGGGTGAAGCCCCAGAGCTTCTAGTTACAAAGAATATGGGAGCCAAAGGTGCAAAGGACTCGAGTCCTAGTGGGGAGAAGGACCAACGGAAAACTAGGGAGACTGGAAGCTCAGAGCTAGGAGCCTAAGTCCCCTAGAAGCAAGAAGGAAACCCTGAAAAGGGTGCGCCATGCAAGTAGGCCCAAGGCGAAGCAGAGATATATTTGCAGGGATTGGGCGACTCACTTTCACTCGCGCCAAATGAGCCGGTTACAGAAGTCACCCCGAAATAAACATCCAAGTAAATCGGCAGTCCGATTTCTATTGTCACACCCTTGCAGTTCACAAAGGGGAATTCTGATGAGGGAGGGATTTTCAATGAAGAAATGATGCCTATTTATGTAGAGGAGTTGCCTCCCAATGAATTTTTCTTTGACAAGAAAAGAAAGGCCATGGTAAGGCAATGATTTTATCAAAAAGAGGGCATAGTACCTAAAAAATTTAAAATCATGATAGATGGGAAGGCTGCAAAAGAGGAAAAATTTACAGAGGAGATAGTCAGGATGCTAGGGGCTTATGCTACAGCCAATCAATACTCAGTTGGGACTTTGACAGCCCAGTTGAAACGAAAGAACCTCATGATCAGTAAATTGGAAGCTAAGGTAGCTACTCCCGAAGTGAATGTCAGGGATGAGGTGAGAAAGACCCTTGAGGAAGCCCGAACAACCAACCTATGTGAAATCGAGAAGCTCAAGTTCGACCTCAAGCAGGTGCACCAGTCGACGCAAACTAGCCAAACACAGGTAAGCCAACAAGGGCAATAGATTATAGAGTTTCAGTCGAAATTGGAGGTGACCGAGAAACAGGTTGTAGACATAAAAATGTTCAGATTGCAGGCCGCCGAAATCTGACATAAGGTACTTACGGCTCGACAAAAATTCAGATCCATTTTCGGATGATAGAGAAAATATTAGAGAACATTTCTTCGAAAGAAAGAGAAGCCAGAGCAGCACGGGCCACTTTCCAAGACATTTTTATAGCTACAGCGAAGATAGAGAAGGTCATCACCTCAAAATTATCCATCGTGGAACAAACCAGAGGTAATATCCTGCTAAAGGTCTGGGAGAAGAACATATCGGAAAGCAGGGGGAGAGCTGACGAAGCAAAGAATTTTTGTGAGGAAACGTTCTTTTTAATAAGTAAAGGTTTGCTAGAGCTTGATAAGGAGAGCAGTGTTGGGACACTGGGAAAAATCAATATAGCTAAACATCTATTGGACATCAAAGAAAACATGGAGGAGCAACAAGTGGAGATATCCCAGATCAGCGAGGTTGATATGACCCAAATGGACAAATGGCTAGTACAACCAAGTTTACAATTATGCTCCATCATTGTAGAGGACCGACAAGTGGGAAAGAGTTTACCACAACTGGCGAAGAATTGCTACACTCTTGAAGCAAGCAACCAAGAAGAGCCTTCCAGGTTGATAGCCCAGTTGGTGGAGAGGTGCATCACTTGCACCGAGTAGGCGAAAGGATAGGCTTCTGGTGTCAAATAATGACAGATGTCTCCCTGTTCTATTTTTAGAACCCAAAGAGTAAAGAAAGGAAGGTGCTCTGCCTGCGGGAAGGAGGACAAAGAAAAATAAGTGAAACGCATAAATTTCCCATTTTGTAACCGAAAACTTCTCGAATGATTGAGATTCTAGCGTTTAGAAGTTTGTATAAATATGCATTTTGAAGTGAGAATAAAGGCTGGACCTTTCTTGGTTGATTGTAATAGAGACCTTATTTCTTTGAAAATTAATACAAAGCAATCCGAATATTCCTGATTCCGTGAAGACTGAGTTATGAGTTTTGTTTTCTCTGTTATCTTATATCAAGTTTCGCTTCTCATATACTTTTCTGACGAATGCTTAGCTACAATTTAGTACAACTTCTACTGTGGTGACCAACTTTTAGTCGTCTAATCGCTTGCAGTTTTTCCTCTGTACCGGCTATCAACAGGTACAAGACTTGTGAACTTTTTAGATCTCTATATTTTATGCTTTGTCAGATTACTTCTTGCCATTTTCTTCTTCTGTTTACAGGGCGATATTCTCCCTTGATAGGAGCCCCGCATTGTCGACTGCTTAATGTTTTCTCACATTTTCATACATGATTCCTTAAAAATTTAACTCAGCTACAAGAGAAGGCCTTTGGTTTGTTTTCTATCTTTAACATCGAATTTTGAAAGTTCTCTTTTATACAGTTAAAGAAAAAATTGAAGTGGCATTTTAAACCTCGAACTTTCTTTTCATTTTTTGTTCCTCCATGACTATGCCCTTTGCAAGATAGCCCAACATTGAACCCGATGTATCAGATCAAACCAGGATTTCTTTGAACCTATTTGACACCATACTTAAAACCACCGTCACCTGGGTCAAACTCGAACATTCAGGGGCCGCAATTGAATGTGATATCAGCATCCAGGAACGTTTGGAAGCGAGACAGAGACAACTTAGAAATCAACCTTAGCTTCCCTTTTCCCGAGGGTTGATTTTTTCCCCTTTTTATCTTTTACTCACCTTCGGATGCCTAGACCCTGTAATTTTTAGCCTTAAGTACAGACTCTAGAAAAACATATGGTATGAAGTGTTTTACCACCATTCAACTAGTGGTAACCATTAAGCCCACTAATTTTTCTTTTCCGAGGAAAAAACACCTCAAAGATGTTTCCAAACACTTGTTGACAACTTCAGTTTGACCATTAGTCTGGGGATGATAAGCGATGTTGATATGCAATTGGGTGTCTTGTAGATTGAAAAACTCTTGCCAGAAATTGTTGGTAAAAGTTGGGTCATGATCAGAAACAATAGAATGCGGCATGGCATGAATCTTGAAGATCCAATCCATGAAAATTTGAGCCACAATGGATGTTGTAAATGGGTGTTGAAGAGAACATAAATGAGAATAATAGAAAAGATGATCAATTACCACCATGATGATTGATTTATTTCCCGATTTAGGTAAGCCTACAATGAAATCCATAGAGATATCCCTCCAAATAGAAAGTGGAATCAGAAGCGGTTGTAGTGTGCCGAGATATTTGACTATTGCTCCCTTGTTTCATTACACACATCACATTCAACCACAAAATTACGAACGTCCTGTTTCATACCATCCCAGAAAAAAGAACATTTGACCCTATCATAGGTTTTGGTAAACCCGGAGTGCCCATTTGTGGGTGTAGCATGAAGCTCAGAAAGTACCGTGGATTTAAGTTTTTACTGTTTACTTAAATAGAAACGACCTTTGTATTGAATCTCTTCATGGAGCTAAGAGTACCCTAGGGAAACTGGATAATTGGACTGCAATTGTTGTATCATATGCAAAATTTTGGGATCTTATAGCCATTCCTAGTGAGCAACTTGCAACCAATCTGGTACAATGAAGGAGAGAGAAAAAAGGGACCCTTCATCTTCATATTTTAGGGAAAGTGCATCTGCAACCACATTGTCTTTTCCTTTCTTGTAAATGATCTCATAATCATATCCAAATATCTTAGTCACCCATTTTTGTTTCTCTGGGGAGGAAATGCGTTGTTACAGAAAATACTTGAGGCTTTGATTATCTGTCTTAATTTGGAAGAATTTCCCCAATAGATAAGGGTGCTAAAGATCAACGACGTAAAAAATAGCCAACATTTCCTTTTAATTTATTGATTTGCCCAAATTTCGTTCAGACAATTGTTTGTTGGTAATAGCCAAAGGCCGACCCTCTTGCATAAGGACAACATGAATTCCTTTCCCTAAAGCATTGCATTCCAAGAGAAATGTCTTTGTGAAATCAGGAAGGGCTAAGACTGGAGTGATGAACATGGCCATATTCAATGTTTGAAAATCCTAAGCAGCTACTGGAGGCCAATTGAAAGAATTGTTTTTAAGGAGTGCAGTGAGAGGTGCCACAATATTTCCATAATTCTTAACAAACTTGCGATAATAACCTGTTAAGCCCAAAAATCCATGCAATATTTTGAGAGTCTTTGGGTGAGGCCAGTCTTTCATAGCTTCAATATTTTTAGGATCCACTCTGACACCTTCCTTGTGAACAAGATGACCCAAGTGCTCGACTTCCAAGGTGCCAAAATCACATTTAGATTGTTTCAGGAAAAGTTGGTGCTGAGAGAGTAGATGGAGAAATTGATCCACATGAGCAAGATGCTATGTCGAGGTTTCACTATAGATGAGGATATCATCAAATAAAACTAAGAAAAAATGACAGAGAAAAAGACAGAACACATGATTCATGAGGCCTTGGAAAGTGGAGGGATCATTACATAGGCCAAACGGCATGCCCAATAAATCATAGTGGCCCTCATGAGTTCTAAAGGAAATCTTAGGAATGTCTACCTCTTTCATATGGATCTGGTGGTAGCCAGAACAAAGATCAAGTTTAGTAAAGAACTGGGTGCCACTCAATTCATCCAAGAGGTCATCCATGACATGAATGGGAAACTTGTCTTTAATGGTGAGTTTGTTGAGGGTGTGGAAGTCAGGACACGTGTGCCAAGAACCTTATTTATTAAGGACCATGACAATAGGAGAAGAGTAGGGGCTCGTACTAGGGCAGATAACACTTGCGTTAAGCAGTTCTTGAACCATTTTCTCAATTTCATTTTTATGGGAAAAGGGGTGACGATAGGGACAAATATTGGGAGAAAGGCTTCCTGGAACAAGGGGAATGGAATGATCATCAACACCATGGGAAGGAGGGCATCCCTGGGGAGTGGAAAAAACCATTTTGTATTTAGAGAGGATGGATTGGAGGTCCTGCAACACAGAGGGTGTCTTAATTGCTTTTATGGCATGGAGTTGGGAAATAACTCCCGAATGGCCATTTTTGAGAATCTTTTCCATGCGATGGGAACTAATGATCTCTGGTGGTGATGCCTTGGAACTTATATTATTGGCCTTACTGGTCGAATTGCATGGTTAATTCCTTAAAATCCATGAGAATGGGACCCAAATTCCTTATCCAGTCTGCACCCAACACAATCTGAAAACCACCCATGTTGATAGCGAACATATGATATTTCAGGTGGTAGTCACCAATTTGGAGATGCACATTTTCACAACTCCCTCCACATTTTATGGACCCACCATTGGCAATCATGATTTGGAAATTATTGATTGCATGGATATAGAAATTAGTTTCTTGGGCAACGCGATGATGAATAAAATTATGGGTGCTTCCACTATCAACAAGAATGATGACCTTCATATCCTTGATGTAGCTAATTATCTTGATGGTTTGGGGAGCAGAGAAGCCAGTGAGAGAATTTAGGGAAATGACCAGTTCTACTTCGGGAGGGTCTGAGGGAGGGGTTATGTCAGTGCCTTCAAGTGACATAGACACAAGGAGGGATTCAACATGCTCTTCCAAAACATCCTTAGAGATGGCCATAAAAATATTTCGTTACTTACACTTGTGTCCCGAAAAATATTTGTCATCACAATTATAACAAAGGCCTTTGAGTTGGCATTCATCCATTTCGGCCCTAGTCAATTTTTGGATCTTTGGTGGAGTAGAAGGAGGAGTGGGACTTACTTGTTTAGTGTGAGGAATAAATGAGGGTTTCCGGTTTTGAGAAGAGACAACATGTTGTGCTTCCTTATCTCTTTTAGTATCCTCCACCCAACTCTGAGGATGAGCCATGAGGACAAGGGCATCAATCTCATCCTTGTGGCCACTGATAAATCATTCTTAGAAAAAAGCATTAGACATGGCCTCTGTACGAAAATCCAGTTGCTCAAAAGAAGTTATAAAGTCTTCCACTGTGCCATATTGTTTAAACTTTGTCAAACAGCCTAAATGGTTGGTGTCAATGTCAAAGCGTTCGTAAATCTCTGTCACAAAGTGTGTCCAAGAAACATACCCTTGACAAACACTTTTTCTCCATTTCCACCATTGCCAATGTTCTTGATCTAGATGGAGAACACCATACCGGAGTATGGCCAAATCATCTATAATGTCGTACAAAGAAAAATAATGTTCCATTTGAGTTACCCAACCAGTGGGATCTGAGCCATCAAATTTAGTCATATCCACACGCGGAAGGCGTAGGTCATGCTGAAAGTGATGGGGATGAAAATTATGGGAATGGGAGGAAGTTTCGACTTCGGTATGCAAAGGTGGGTCAGATAAATGGGGATCTACAGGGATATGCAGCTTGGTGCAGATCATCGAAGCGAAAGATTCAAGTTGGGTAGTAATGTCTTGTTTGAGGTCTTCTTTGAGTTCCTCGATTGAGGCATCGATGGAGGAATGCATGTTTTTATTGATGGTGGCAATACTGGAAATGAGTTGTCTCACTTCTTGTTGGGTCTCTGTGAAATTAGTTTGCAAGGTATTGAAGTGAGCTTCTAGGTCTTGGCTATGGGTATGGGCCATGATGATGAGGGAACCAAAAAGGGGCGGGTGGGGTCAAAAAAGATTGTTGAAAAATGATACGTATGAATTTGATAAGGGCGAAGAGATAAATCCAACAGAATAGGTCTCAAATAATGGTGCAACAAAATCTAGAATTTTTATTTTTATTTTTTTTACACCTTGATGCAGGAGGATTTCCCACGTCAAGTGAGCCAGCACAGAAGCGAGAAACAACTGGACAAGCCAGTACAAATTTTGAAATCACCTTGGGAGTTGTTGTGCGATCTTAAATGAAGTCATTAAGATGAGGTGCACTTGTATAATGTAATTGGACCTTGAGCCTTTAGCTCTCGTCCTTAGTAGGTAGGAGGCATTTAAAGTAGTTAATGCAGGTAGATAGAATTTAATTCTAGATTAGACAGTTTGAGAGCGCAAGAGGGAAATGGGATATAGACACCCTCATTGTGAATTGTATTATTAGATTAGATTCTAAAGAAGGAAGAGCAAGAGCATGCAGAGAGCTTTGTAAGAACACCCATGTACAAACATTTGAATTAATAGAAAGAATTGGTTCAAATTCATGGTTTGTGTTGTTCTCTGTGTATTGATGTTATGCTCATGAATGTTTGCTTACTGTTATACATTTTCTTTATATGCTGTGTATATGATTTCATGTTTGAGTGAAGTCTGAAAGGGTGAAGGAATGAGTTTCAATTGTTCCTCTATCTGAACAAGAGTTCCTGCAAGGAGTGCAGTCGAAGTTGTCTGCAAGGAGTGCATTGACAGAGAGTTTAGATAGGGTAGTCTTTGTTCTCATTCTCTCAAAAGTGTAGACAGGCATAGGAGCCTTGCAAGGAGCGCACAGGCCAAGTAAAGTCTCAGGGTTGTGAACCTGAGTAAAGCGTTGAAAGACTGCTGCTGTAGGTGTGCGCAGAGTCGAAGGTATTCAGTACCTGGAAGTGTCTAAAATTTGCCGCAAGAAGTGCGCGCAAGAGTCTTCTCTAATACTCTGAGTCATGAGAAATCTTAGGAGGGATAAAGCCTTTGAAGCTATTGAAGGTAGCATAAGGAGTTGGTGCATAACGAGTGACTCAAGGCATCAGAGTTTTGTGTCACAGGTGGTTAAGTCCGAGAAGGAGTCCTTGGCTCACTTCGTGAAAATATAAAGGAGGAAAAGACAAACGATCATAATCTTGTGGAGAGGATTTGCGAAATCCCGCCAGCTGTTTGATCTAGTAAAGGAGCGAGGAAGTTACGGCTGCGTTCGGAATTCAAGCTCTAGGAATTGAGGGCCATTGGTATACCGGGAGTTTAGAAGTCAAGAATCTGAGGCCTTTTGAGCCCCGAAACAGCGAGAGGATTACAAACATGGATCTCGGTAAGGACACGTGGCGTGTGATCACTCAATAGGGGATTCGATCATCAGGGTTCATATAATTGGGTGGTTAGACTTTGCATTTGGCGAAGTCTGAGGCTTGATCTGAACCATCCATCCCTTGGGGATGCATGTCGAAAGATCTGGAGAAGTCGGACTTCGGCGTTTCATGGGTTGAAACTCCAAAACGTTACAATGGGAATTGCGAAATCGCGATACGCGATATCCCGACGGCTAAGTAAATAGTGTGGGGCCACAAGGGTCAATGATGTGGACAGGTGGCACGCCATTTTGGGGTCTTGCAGTGAGAAGTCCCGATACACATGCATTAGAATTCGTGATATTGCGAAGTCCAAAATGTCGATGGAGTGAAGGACCGTTGAATAGTCAACTCGCACGCGTGTTGGGGTTTCAGCATATTGGGAGTCGGGAGTCGGTAAGGCGAGTTGTTTGATATCGCGAGTGATGAAATCACGATAGAGAAAACCCCGATAGGAAAAGGTCAGCGTTGACTGTTGTCGGGTCTCAGGGTTCGAGAGGCCTACGCTCCACTATTGAATTCACGAAGTCGCGAATTTCGATCTCCTAAGTTCAAAGAGGGGATCCCACGAAGGTTGTTGTGGGTGCATATTTTCCGATAGGGAAGTAGAAGAGTTGTTTAAGAGTTCTTCAGGCTAGTTGAGAAGAGAAGATCCTCTGAGCAGATGTGCTTGCAAGTGCACCTGCGCCAGTTTGGTATCAGAGCTTAGAAGAGCTTCTTTTCTTTCTGTAGTAGGGAAAAGGAAGATTCACCATGCCACTAAGAAGAAGAGATAGACAATCACCCGATCTAGAGGAGGAAAGGGACACATCCAGAGGAAGGGGTAGACAGGTGCAGAATCCATAAGTAGAAAGAGATCTGCATAACATACGCGCCAAACATGTGGACATGGAGATAAGACAAAAACGCACAGTTGATGTAGGAGATATCAGTGAGTCCGAAAGTGAAGATGATGTTGGACATGGGGAAGAAGAAGTCATAGCAGAAGATGCAGCCAATGAACACTTTCTTAAAGCTGTTGCAAGAATGGGTGCAAAGGCGAAGATGGACATTCCAGTTTATGAGGGAAACCTGGATGCTGAAGAACTTCTAGACTGGATTAGATCTCTAGACACATATTTTGACTATGAAGATGTCGAAGAGGACAAGAAGGTCAAGCATGCCATCACAAGATTAAAAGGACATGTAGCCTTGTGGTGGGATGAACTACAAGAGGACAGGTGTTACCAAGGCAAGCAAAAGATTAAGTGTTGGGACAGGATGATTGCAAAGATGAAAGAAAAATTCATCCCCAGAGACTATCAGATTACTCTGTTCAGGAGAATGTAGAACCTGAGACAGAAGCTGATGTCAGTGAAGGAATATACTGAAGAATTTTACAGGCTAAACATCAGGGCAGGTCATCGTGAAAGCAATGATGAAAAAGTAGCTAGGTATATGAATGGCCTAAGATATGAAATTCAGGATGAGATGAGTATGTTGACCATCCGAATGGTGGAAGATGCTTATCAGATGGCTCTAAAAGTGGAAGAGAAGCTGAGCCAAAATCAGAGTCAGAGAGGCCGAGGCAGCAGCCAACCAAGAGGCAAACCAGTTGCCTAGGAAAGAACATAGAAGCCCAAGGAGGACTGGAATAAACCTCCAACTTGAACAAAGAGAGGTGGAACCTCACAGAGAGGGCCATATGTTGAACATAGAGGACATCATACTGAGCAAAGAGGAGATTATTCTGACAACAACACTTTTCCTCGTACTAGAGGTAGAGGAAGAGGAAGAGGTGGAGTAATAACATGCTTCACATGAGAAAAGAATGGGCACAAGTCTTACGAGTGTCTAGAGAGAAAGAAAGAAACTGGAGAAACTCACATCACCGAGAGACAAAGGCTGGATGTTGAGGCAGAAGATGCTGAAGGTGGAAGATCGCTAATGATGCAAAAACTCCTTTTGAGACCAAAGAAAGAGGTGGAGAATTCAGTCCAAAGGATCAGACTTTTTAGGACTGCTTGCAAGACCAAGGATAGGGTATGCAAGGTCATTGTGGACAGAGGTAGCATGGACAATCTCGTTTCTACGGAGATGGTAGAGAAGTTGGAGCTGGAGACGACTGATCATCCAAGTCCATATAAAGTTTCGTGGCTACAAAAGGGACATCAAGTAAATGTCACTAAACAATGTTTAGTTGAATTTAAGATAGGAGGATATAATGATAAGATCTTATGTGATGTCATTCCTATGGATGTTTGTCATCTATTGCTGGGTAGACCATGCCAATATGACATAAATGTGATTCATGATGGGAGAATGAACACATATACCCTAGAGAAGAATGGGAGGACACACATGTTACCTCCAATTAAGGATAAGGAGGTGAAGCCGGAAGTAAGAAACACTGTACTTATCATGAATGGGAAGGAACTCCTTATCGAGGTTAAGAAGAAGGAGGATCCACAGTTCATTATGGTCAGAAAGCCGAAAATTGTTTTGATTTACCAGAGGAGGTTCAAGAACTGCTGGAAGAGTTCGATGACATTGTAGTGGACGAATTACCTCGTTCGTTGCCATCGATCAGAAGTGTGAGTCATCATATTGCTATTATACCAGGAGCTAGTTTTCCAAACAAAGCTGCATATAGATTGACGTCGCAAGAGAATGAAGAGGTTAAAAGGCAAGTCCAGGAGTTGTTGGACAAAGGTTTGGTCAGGGAAAGCTTGAGTCCATGTGTTGTTCCAACAATGCTCAGTTTGAAGAAAGACGGAGGCTGGAGGATGTGTACTGACTCGAGGGTGATTAGTAAGATAACCATCAGGTATAGATTTCCATTGCCGAGGATGGATGATCTGATGGATTGCTTAAGTCAAGCAAAGTATTTTTCAAAGATTGATTTGAAAAGCGGTTATCACCAAATCCACATGAGAGAAGGTGATGAATGGAAGACAACATTCAAAACCAACGAGGGGTTGTATGAATGGCTCGTTATGCTGTTTGGATTAACAAATGCACCGAGT
The DNA here is from genome assembly GCA_010110895.2 of Picea sitchensis. Taxonomy (NCBI): domain Eukaryota; kingdom Viridiplantae; phylum Streptophyta; class Pinopsida; order Pinales; family Pinaceae; genus Picea; species Picea sitchensis. The sequence continues at coordinate 17,380 of SNQJ01S0011053.1, forward strand.
ACCTTCATGAGGTTGATGAACGAAGTCCTGAAGGATTTCATCGGGAAATTTGTCATTGTGTATTTGGATGACATACTGGTTTACAGTAAAATAGTGGCAGAGCATCTGGAACATTTGGCTACAGTGATGCAGAAGTTACAGCAGGAGAAGTTGTTGATAAACATGAATAAGTCCTCATTCATGAAGACAGAGCTCATTTATTTGGGATTTGTTATTTCAGAAAATGAGTTGAGGATGGATCCAGATAAGGTGGAAGTGATCAAGAATTGGCCATAATCGAGGAACATATTTGAGGTGAGAAGTTTTCATGGATTGGCTAGTTTCTACCAAAAGTTCATCAGGAATTTCAGTGGAATTAGTGCAGCGATGATGGATACAGTGAAGAAAAGACACAAATCTTTTCACTGGACTAAAGAGGCCGAGAAGAGATTCAATCTGTTGAAGAGGAAGATCACAGAACAACCAGTTTTGGTGTTGCTGGATTTCCAGAAGACATTTCAGGTGAAATGCGATGCAAGTGGATTTGCAATCGGGGCAGTCTTAAGTCAAGAAGACAGGCCGATAGCGTATTTCAACGAGAATCTAAATTAAGTGAAAGTAAAATACTCCACTTATGACAAGGAGTTTTATGCTATCATACATGCACTGAAGAAATGGAGGCATTACTTGATCCCGAAAGAATTTGTCTTGTACAATGACAATCATGCACTTCAGTTTGTGATTCAACAGGAGAAGTTGAATCAGAAACATGTAAAATGGGTTGAGTATATGCAGAATTTCACTTTTGTGATAAAACATATTTCTGGTACTGCTAATGATGCAGGAGCATCTCTCCACGTCATCCAGCCAACCAGCCATTCGTGTCAAGCACGTGCATTCAAGGATGAAGAGAGGCGTAGCCCTCATCTTCTATTTTGTAATTGAATGTAATTAATGTTGTAAGTTGTTGAGCTGTGAAGTCGTGCCTTTGTGCAGGCATTAGGTAGATAGGCCTTAAATGTTTGTAAGGCTGAGATCTAGATCCGATAGCTGGACTAGACAGCCCATTCAATGCAATTGAATAGGGTAGGTAGATTGGGGGTAAGAGCTTGAAGAGCCTCCTCAGGTAAAAGAGATTGAGGATCTCATTTTGTGTAAGGAGAAGAAGAGATAGCGTAGAAAAAGAGGGAGTTGAGTTAGAATCTGTGAGTAGAGAGCAGAAGAGAGAAGAGTCAAGACCTTGTTACAGGCCGTGCTCAGGAACACCTTGTAAAAACAGGCATTTTCCATTTAATATAAACAAAAGTAGTTTTTTCTACATGGATTCTGTGTTGAATGAATGTCTGTGAGTTTTCTTTATATGTGTTGTAGATGTATACTGTGGGTTTGCATTTGCATGAGTTGGTTGGATTTCAGGTGAAGGTCTTTGAGGCTTCATACCAGGAGGGTGTGACAGAACACTACGGGTTCTGATAGTCGTGCACAGAGGTTGGACTTCTGAATTCTGTGGGTTCAGACGAAGACGTGCTGCGACACAAGAACTAGAGTCAACAACTCAGGAGAAGACCTTTGAGGTTGCTGAACACCTCAGGAGGAAAGGTTGTGTAGGAGATACACAATTGCAGACAGACACTCTGTTGTGAGGTCTGTGAGAGCTCTGCCAAGTGGGAATTGAGCATATACACTTTGGTACATTGGGAAGAAATCTACTGTGAGTTCAGATAGAACTAGAATCACTGAGGATTCTGTGAGGAGCTCTGCCAGGTGGGTATTGAGCAGGTGGAAGGAGTTCACAGAAGAGGACAGAACTGCTGGAAGTTCTGGGAAAAGATATTCTTCCAGGTGGGCATTTGAGTTAGTGTGCAGATAGGCACAGGAGAAGAGAACTCTTTGAGTTATGGAATTTGAAGGAAGAGTCCACTGAGGTATCTTCACAGGGTTACTGAATAACTTGAATACTCAGCAGGAGGTTTCTTGAGCAAAGGGATAGCCAGGAGGGCATCCAAGTATTCTCCATCTGTGAGAGAAAGAAGGACAAAATCCCTTAGGGGTCTGAGCGTTTGAGAAGCTCAGGAGAGATAGCACTATGTGCGTAAAGACTCTGCAGAGGCGAAGAAGTACGAGAATCCCTTGGGGATTCGGAAGTGAAAGTTCAGGAGGAACAACGTCGTGGAGAATGCAGGCGAAGCTCAAAGTGTGAGGAGTTCGTAGAGGAAAAAGAGGACAAAGGTTGAGGCCTTTGAGAACTTGGAATTCTTCCAAGTGTAGGAAGAAATAACATCAGCTCGGAAGGAGCATTGACCGTTGGATCAGCTGATAGATCTTGGACCGTCGGATTTCACGTTCAGGAAGGAAGCTCAGAGTGAGCGCACATGAAGAAGGATGGATCTGCATCATCAGATAGGATCAAAGTACCCGACAGTCGTCAGATCAGTTGGGAGCTGCATGAGGTTTACCATCGGGAATAACTGAGGTGAAAGTCCCGATGAGAGGCGTGGCCATCGGGATATTGGTGTTCGTGAAATCGAGAGTCACGATGACAGGAGATCGAGAATCTCCATAGTAAAAGTCCTGAGAACGATCTAGACTGTCCATTTGTGGGGACACGTGGCAGAGATCGAGTGACCCGTCGATATATCGACTACCAGGGTTTTGAGTTGACAGGGGATTTTGTCATCGGGGTATCAGAAAATCCAAAATCGTGATATTGGATCAGGGCCATCCATCTATTGGCGACACATGGCGGAGATCCATATTATCAGGAGAAATCCAGATAGAAAAGTCAAACCAGAGCATCGGAGTTCGGCATTTCATGAGTCCTGAAGGCGAAGCACTCAAGACATCAGAAGTCGTGAAATCGCGAAATGGATGTGGATCGTCCATCTTGAAGGGACGCGTGGTAGCGAGCGAAGCCTTTGGGAAAGGTCCCGATAGGAGAGCCACATCGAGAAATCAGGAATCGAGTTATCGGGAATCCCGTGGACAAAGCGTCCTCGCATTTCGGCATTGCGATGTCTGAAACCCCAATACGAGAGATAAGGCTGCGGTCATGGGGAATAGAGGTCATATGGGCCAAGCGCTTAGCCAGGAGGGCTAATGCATAAAGCGTCGTATCGACAATCGGTGATCGGGAGATCGTGGGGACAGAGGTTCGTGACATCGAGGATCGCGAATCCCGAAATCCCGATAGGAGGTATAAGGTTGCGGTCTTATGAGAAGCAGTCACATGGACCATGGCATAGACAGGAGGGGCTAAGGCCAAAAGGGGCGCATCGGCAAATCGGAGATCAGGAGTCCACGAGGACAGTAACTCTGGACGTCGGGGATCACGAAACCCCAAAACCCAAAAGTAAGATCGGGAAAAATTCATAGGTGCATGCAGAGGCCATGACGGGGAGAGAGAAGGACCTTTAGATCGGGTTTTCATCAGGGATTCTAGCAGGGAATTGAAAGAGCCACTTCGGCTCAAAGGGGAATTTGATCGATCCTGTGAGTAGGAGTACGACGAGGGTGTGGTCGTGTCTGTTCCTTCGTCAAGTGGTATCAAAGAATGAACTTCACTTGTAAATTTCAGGTGAAGCGAGGCAAAGGGAAGAAGACAGAGCATTAGAGACTCTGTGGTGATTGTTTGCAGGTAGGCATCAATCGAGAAAGCAGTCAGGAAGACTGTAGGATGAAGCTGGTAACACTCTTGGTGCAGAGTGACAGCAGCAGGTTTGCTAGGAAAGCAGACAGGGACAACACCATGGTTACTGAAGACCATAGGCATGCTGGGAGGAAGAGCAAAGCAAAAAAGCTTACAGAAATGGATAAAGAGCTCATTGATATAAGGGCAGACATAGAAGAGCTTGAATTGCAGATGCGGTAGAAAGAAAAGCCGAGATGGGTATATGAATGGCCCATGATGAAGCCGAAGGAAAAATGGACAGTCAGGGAGTTGATGGTCATAAGGCAGCGGAGGCTGTTAAAAGGGTGGTTGAGGTATACTGAAAACCTCAATGGACCTGAAGAGATGGTTCAGGTATGTAAAACAGAGACTGGGAGAGGTCTCAATGATGAGGAGAATGAATTGGGATTGGCTGAGGATCTCAAGAACTTCCAGGAGGGAAGAGAGGAAATTCCAGTTTTCCAGGTGGGCAAAGAGTTGAGCTCACTACAGGATCTCACAGACTGTCATGAGGACAGTCAAGGAATTTCACATTGCCAGCTGGACAATGAAATGAGGTCGCTGCGGGATCTCAAAGACTGTCAGGAGGGTATGGGAAGCATCTAGGATTTCCAGGTGGGTAGAGATGAGCATTCGAGACTATCTGAAAGTCTCATGGACTCAGAGGTGAGTTCAATTCAGCAAGGAGTGCTGATGAAGATGGGATCAGTTGATCTCATAATCTTCCAGGAGAGCAGCGGAAGCATCCCATATTGCCAAGTGGGCAGGGATGAGCCGATGAGTTGGAATCAGCCTGAAGAGCTGACAGAGCAGGTGAGATCAGAGATAGAGTTGGATCATCATGTGCAGCTGACAAAGGAGGAGGATCTAAGGGATCTTCTGATGATTGGGGGAATTCAGATATTCCTACCACTTGCCTAAGAGGAGGCGGAAATCTGTGTTGCAGATGTAGCAACAGCAGAAGAACAGTCAGCTGTGACTGTCAGAGAAGAAGGATTGGAGCAAATATCTGAAGTTGCCCAAGAAGGAAAAAAGAATGAGCGTTCTAAGGAACGGCTCAATGATTTCAGACAGGAAGCTGAAAAGAAGGAAGCTGCAACACTGAAGCTAGTAGCAGAAGAAAAAGAGCATGCAGATAGATTGTTCACTCCATGGGAGATGGAGTTGGAGATGCTGGAGGATTGGCTGAACAATCGAGAGCCAGCAAGAGAACTAGTAGAAGTTGAGCTGTCAAAGAAGGTGACTGAACAAAAAGCCAGTTAGGAAGAGACTGTAGAGCTGAAGTCTGCAGTAGAGTGGCAACTTGAGGCCAGAGATGAAGATGAAGAAGAAAGCATGGGAGATCATAGTGATCTGCCCAATTGCAGAAAATTTTTGTAGCTGGGGAGACTGCAAAAACAGGACCAGCCATTGGAGCAGTTGGATGAAGTGATTGAGGAGATCAGAAGACTAATCTTGAGGTCATCAGAGACTGCCAGTGAGGAGAAACTGAGCAGAAAGAAAGAAGCAGCAGCGCAACAACAGAAGAAGCAGCAGAAACAAGGAGATGGAGCAGATGAACAGATCCAGAGGATGATTTGGGATCCAGGAGTATTTCAATGTCAGAGATGGGAAGCTCATGAGAAGGAGCTCATGATTTTGCAACGGAGGAGTATGATGCAGGAGCATCTCTCCACGTCAGCCAACCAATCAGCCAGCCGTGTCAAGCGCGTGCATTCAAGGATGAAGAGAGGCACAACCCTCATCTTCTATTTTGCAATTGAATGTAATTAATGTTGTAAGCTGTTGAGCTGTGAAATCGTGCCTTTGTGAAGCCATTAGGTAGATAGGCCTTAAATGTTTGTAAGGATGAGATATAGATCCGATAGCTGGACTAGATATCCCATTCAATGCAATTGAATAGGGTAGGTATATTGGGGGGAAGAGCTCGAAGAGACCCCTCGGGTAAAAGAGATTGAGGATCACATTTTGTGTAAGGAGAAGAAGAGATAGCATAGAAAAAGAGGGAGTTGAGTTAGAATCTGTGAGTAGAGAGTAGAAGAGAGAAGAGCCGAGACCTTGTTACAGGCCATGCTCAGGAACACCATGTAAAAATAGGCATTTTCCATTTAATATAAACAAAAGCAGTTTTTCCTACATGGATTCTGTGTTGAATGAATGTCTATGAGTGTTCTTTATATGTGTTGTAGATGTATACTATGGGTTTGCATTTGCAAGAGTTGGTTGGATTTCAGGTGAAGGTCTTTGAGGCTTCATACCAGGAGGGTGTGACAGAACACCGCAGGTTCTGATAGTCGTGTACAGAGGTTGCACTTCTGAATTATGCGGGTTCAGACGAAGACGTGTTGCGGCATAAGAACTGGAGTCAACAACTCAGGAGAAGACCTTTGAGGTTGATGAACACCTCAGGAGGCAAGGTTGTGTAGGAGATACACAATTGCAGACAGACACTCTGTTGTGAGGTCTGTGAGAGCTCTGCCAAGTGGGAATTGAGCATATGCACCGTGGTGCATTGGGAAGAACTCTGATGTGAGTTCAGATAGAACCAAAAGCACTAAGGATTCTGTGAGGAGCTCTGCCAGGTGGGTATTGAGCAGGTGCAAGGAGTGCACAGAAGAGGACAGAACTACTGGAAGTTCTGGGAAAAGATACTCTGCCAGGTGGGCATTTGAGCTAGTGTGCAGACAGGCACAGGAGAAGAGAACTCTTTGAGTTTCGGAATTTGAAGGAAGAGTCCACTGAGGGACCTTCACAGGGTTATTGAATACCCTGAAGACTCAGCAAGAGGTTTCTTGAGCACAGGGATAGCCAGGAGGGCATCCAAGTATTCTCCATCTATGGGAGAAAGAAGGAAAAAATACCTTAGGGGTCTGAGCGTTTGAGAAGCTCAGGAGAGAAAACATTGTGTGGGTAAAGACTCTGCAGAGGCGTAGAAGTCCAAGAATCCCTTCGGGATTTGGAAGTGAAATATCAGGAGGAACAATGTCGTGGAGAACACAGGCGAAGCTCAAAGTGTGAGGAGGTCGCAGAGGAAAAAGAGGACAAAGGTTGAGGCCTTTGAGAACTTGGAATTCTTCCAAGTGCAGGAAGAAAGCGCAGCAGCTCGAGAGGAGCATCAGTTGTTGGATCAGCCGATAGATCTTGGACTGTCGGATTTCACGTCCAGGAAGGAAGCTCAGAGTGAGCGCACAGGAAGAAGGATGGATCTGCACCGTCAGATCAGATCAACGTACCCGATAGTCGTCAGATCAGTTGGGAGCTGCATGAGGTTTACCATCGGGAATAGCCGAGGTGAAAGTCCCGACAAGAGGCGTGGCCATCGGGACATCGATGTTTGTGAAATCGGGAGTCACGATGATAGGATATCGGGAATCTCCATAGTAAAAGTCCCGGGAATGATCTAGACCGTCCGTTTGTGGGGACACGTGGTGGAGATCGAGTGACCCGTCGGTATATTGGCTACTGGGGTTTTGAGTTGACAGGGGATTCTGTCATCGGGGTATCCGAAACTCCGAAATCATGAGATTGGATCAGGGTCATCCATCTATTGGGGACACATGGCGGAGATCTAGATTATCGAGAGAAGTCCTTATAGAAAAGTCAAACCGGAGCATTGGAGTTCAGCATTTCGTGAGTCCTAAAGACGTGGCGCTCAGGACATCAGAAGTCGCGAAATCGTGAAATGGATGTGGACCGTCCATCTTGAAGGGACACGTGGTAGTGAGCGAAACCTTCAGGAAAGGTCTCGATAGGAGAGCCATATTGGGAAATCGGGAATCGAGATATCGGGAATCCCGTGGACAAAGCGTCCTCGCATTTCGGAATTGCGATGTCTGAAACCCCGATACGAGAGATAAGGCTGCGGTCATGGGGAATAGAGGTCATATGAGCCAAGGGCTTATCCAGGAGGGCTAATGCATAAAGCACCGTATCGACAATTGGTGACTGGGAGATCGCGGGGACAGAGGTTCATGACATCGAGGATCGCGAAACCCCGATTCCCGATAGGAGGTATAAGGCTGCGGTCATATGAGAAGTGGTCACATGGACCAGGGCATAGTGAGGAGGGGCTAAGGCCGAAAGGGGCGCATAGGCAAATCAGAGATCGAGAGTCCACGAGGGATGGAACTCTGGACGTCGGGGATCACGAAACCCCGAAACCCGAAAGTAAGATCGGGAAAAAGTCACAGGTGCGTGTAGAGGCCATGATGGGGAGAGAGAAGGACCTGTGGATCGGTTTTTCATCAGGGATTCCAGTAGGGAATCGAAAGATTCGCTTCGGTTCAAAGGGGAATTTGATCGATCCTATGAGCAGGAGCATGACGAGGGTGTGGTTGTGTATGTTCCTGTGTCAGCTAACAAAGTTGTTGATGCTTTGAGCAGGAAGTGTTTGTTGTTGCAGGAGTTCAAAGTCAAAATGTTGGGTTTTGATGATCTCAGGGACATGTACAGAGATGATCCAGATTTTAAGGAGGCATATGAAGCAACTGAGAATCCAGTTCTCAGAGACAGAATCCCGTGGATAGAATACATGATCCAGGAAGGATTGTTGTTCAAAGGTAATCAACTGTGTATTCTGAAATGCTCCATGAGGGAGAAGTTGTTGAAGGAGAAACACAGTGGAGGATTGGCAGGACATTTTGGTCATGACAAGACGTTCGCGAAGTTGAATGAGTCATATTTTTGGCCAGGAATGTGAGCGGATGTCAAGAGATTTGTGGATAGATGCAGAATTTGCCATCATTCGAAAGGAAGGAAGCAGAATGCAGGGTTTTTTCAACCATTTCCCATACCAGAGAGGCTGTGGGATGCGATTAGCATGGATTTTGTATTGGGGTTTCCAAGAACACAAAGAGGTGTTGATTCAATCTTTGTGGTGGTGGATAGATTTTCTAAGATGGCACACTTCATTCCATGTCAGAAGACCAGTGATGCAACTCACATTGCAAACCTATTTTTCAAAGAGGTCATTCGACTTCATGGGTTGCCAAGAAGCATAGTTTCGGATCGAGACACTAAGTTCATAGGGAACTTTTGGAGGACCTTATTGAAGAAGCTCGGAACTAACTTGGCATTTAGTTAGGCTTATCATCCTCAGACGGATGGATAGACAGAAGTGGTGAACAAAAGTCTGGGAGACTTGCTGAGAAGCTTGGTGACAGAACACCACAGCCAATGGGACAATATATTACCACAGGCAGAGTTTGCTTATAATGACTCAGTTAATAGGAGAACAGGGAAGATTCCATTTCATATTCTTTATGGCATGTAGCCGAGGGGAATTTCTGAACTGAGAGAGTCAGAACAGAGTGCAATTAGGAGCGCTAGTGCAGAAGAATTCGCAGAGGCGATGAGGGAACATCATATCCAGGTGAAGGAACGATTGCAGAATTCAAGCCAGGAGTACAAGCATAGAGCAGATCATCATAGAAGACAACTTCAGTTTGAGGTTGGTGACTTAGTTCTAGCACATTTGAGAAAGTAAAGGTTCCCGAGAGGAACATATAATAAATTGAAAATGAAGAAAATCAGACCATGTAGGGTCTTGAAGAAATGTGGGGCAAATGCTTACGAGATTGAATTACCCGATGGGATTAGAATTTATCTAATATTCAATATCTTGGATTTGTACCCATATAAGGATGAAGAAACAGAGATTAGAAATGAGTAGCTAGTGATCCAGTCGACGAAGCATATGCTGGTTGCGGATAAGCCACAAATAGAGTGCATACTGGACAGAAAAGTGAGTAAGAGGACCAAGCAAAAGCAATACTTTGAGTATCTGGTCAAATGGAAGAACCATCCAGTTGAATATGCTAGCTGGGAGACCAAAGAAGAGATACAGAAGCATGGACAGACCATGCGTGAGCTCATGGACAGGAGCCCATGAAAATTTTCAAGCGAAGGAGTATGATGCAGGAGCATCTCCCACGTCAAGCGAGCCAACGCGGAAGCGAGAGATAGTTGGACAAGCTAGCACAAAATTTGAAATCACCTTGGGAGTTGTTGCACGATCTTAAATGAAGTCATTAAGATGAGGCGCACTTGTATAATGTAATTGGACCTTGAGCCTTTAGCTCTCGTCCTTAGTAGGTAGGAGGCATTTAAAGTAGTTAATGCAGGTAGATAGAATTTAATTCTAGATTAGACAGTTTGAGAGCGCAAGAGGGAAACGGGATATAGACACCCTCATTGTGTATTGTATTATTAGATTAGATTCTGAAGAAGGAAGAGCAAGAGTATGCAGAGAGCTTTGTAAGAACACCCATGTACAGCCATTTGAATTAATAGAAAGAATTGGTTCAAATTCATGGTTTGTGTTGTTCTCTATGTATTGATGTTATGCTCATGAATGTTTGCTTCCTGTTATACATTTGCTTTATATGATGTGTATATGATTTCATGTTTGAGTGAAGTCTGAAAGGGTGAAGGAATGAGTTTCAATTGTTCCTCTATCTGAACAAGAGTTCCTGCAAGGAGTGCAGTCGAAGTTGTCCGCAAGGAGTGCGTTGACAAAGATTTCAGATAGGGTAGCCTTTGTTCTCATTCTCTCAAAAGTGCAGACAGACACAGGAGCTGTGCAAGGAGCACGCAGGCCAAGTAAAGTCTGAGGGTTGCGAACCTGAGTAAAGAGTTGAAATATTGTTGTTGCAGGTGTGCATAGAGTCGAAGCTATTCAATACCTGGAAGTGTCTAAAAGTTGCCGCAAGAAGTCCGCGCAAGAGTCTTCTCTAAGACTCAGAGTCGTGAGAAAGCTCAGGAGGGATAAATCCTTTGAAGCTATTGAATGTAGCATAAGGAGTTGTTGCATAACGAGTGACTCAAGGCGTCGGAGTTTTGTGTCACAGGTGGTTAAGTCCAGGAAGGATTCCTTGGTTCACTTCGTGAAAATATAAAGGAGGAAAAGATAGATTATCAAAATCTTGTGGAGAGGATTTGCGAAATCCCGCCACCCATCCGATCTGGTAAAGGAGTGAGGAAGTTACGGTTGCATTCGGAGTTCAAGCTCTAGGAATCGAGGGCCATTGGTATACTGGGAGTTTGGAAGTCAAGAATCCGAGGCCTTTTGAGCCCCGAAACAACGAGAGGATTATAGCCGTGGATCTTAGTAAGGACACGTGGTGTGTGATCACTCAATCTAGGATTCGATCATCAGGGTTCATATAATTGGGTGGTTAGACTTTGCATTTGGTGAAGTCCGAGGCTTGATCTGAACTGTCCATCCCTTGGGGACGCGTGTCAGAAGATCTGGAGAAGTCGGAGTTCGGCGTTACGTGGGTTGAAACTCCAAAATGTTTCAACGGGAATTATGAAATTGTGATATGCGATATCCCGACAGCTAAGTAAACAGTGTGGGGCCACAAGGGTCAGTGATGTGGACAGGTGGCACACCATTTCGGGGTCTCGCAACGAGAAGTCCTGATACATATGCATTAGAATTCACGATATTGCGAAGTCCAAAATGCTGATGGAGTGAAGGACCGTTGAATAGTCAACTCGCACGCGTCTTGGGGTTTCGGCATATCGAGAGTTGGGAGTCGGTAAGGCGAGTTGTTTGAAATCGCGATAGAGAAAACCCCGATAGGAAAATGTCAGCGTTGACTATTGTCGGGTCTCGAGGTTTGAGACACCTACACTCGACTATTGAATTCGAAAAGTCACAAAGTCCGATCTCCTAAGTTCAAAGAGGGGATCCCACGAAGGTTGCTGCGGGTGCAGATTTCCCGATAGGGAAGTAGAAGAGTTGTTTAAGAGTTCTTTTGGCCAGTTGAGAAGAGAAGATCCTGTGAGTGGACGTGCTTGCGAGCATGCCTGCGTCACACCTGCAGAGTTATACTCTGGTCTAAAGAATATTCTAGTGATGAAATTACCAAATGCTTAATCAGGAAGAAATGTGTATTGATTTGGAAACTCGAATGCAAGAGACATAGTTGTGTGGAAATAGATCTTGTCTATTTTTTTTTGTTTCCATCCCCAAAGGTTAGGTATTGAAGGTTTCTAGAGGCAAGGGTTTGCCTTGTGCTATAGTTCTTTGATATACAAGTGGGGTCCAACTATAGTACTCAGAAAAATATCTCACGGCACCAACTAAGGAGGCTAGACCATGCCCTTAGCCATACTACCTGAATACCCAGGTACTAGAGAGTATCTTCCCAAGTGTTGTTCTTGGTGGAACTATAGTAGTCAGGTGGTCGATCGGTTTATCTAAAGAAGGCTTCAGAAAATCTACGCTGATCTGTATACATGTGTTATTTAATGCACTACCACTCGAAGGGGTACCAATAGGGGTTACAAGGGTGGCCAACAAATGTGTGCTTAAGTATCACTTGTATTTCCTGTGTGTATGAATCCCTCAACTATGGGTTTATGCACATAACAACATATATCTGTAGCTTAAAGACGTCAGAATACATCTCTACCATGAAAAAAATTAACACACAATATTACAGATAAGAAAGGGAGTCGAAATGAGATATTTATTTAACGCATCAAAGAACATTGTGCTAACTCATCCCAACAAAATGGCGACCCCTTTTTCAAAAGGCGCATAAATCCTTTCATAATATTGTCATAGTGAGGTACAAAACGTCGAAGGAAATTCTCCTATCCTTGTATACTTTGAATTTCACGAACTATGTGAAGGGGAGGAAATTGTGTAATTTCCTTAATCTTCAAACGGTCAACCATGATCTCTTTTTTTGAAACATTAAAAACCAAAAGATGTCCAGAAGTTACACAAAAACTGCACTTATGTGGGTTCAAGTGAATTTGATAGTGACAACATCTTTCAAAGAAAAGGAGGAGGTGTAAAATATGTTGTTCTCTTTTGCAAGAATGAGCAGTAAGATCATCCAAATAATCCTCCACTATATGCTTAAGATCATGGAAACAAAACATCATGGCTAGTTGAAACGTTGCTTCAACATTCTTAAGGACAAAGGGAATTTTATTGTATGTGAAGGTTTCCCAAGGACAAATAAAATTTGTCTGATGGTGGTCTTCAGGCTAGATCTAGATTTGGTTATAACCCGAGAAACCATCCATGAATGAGAAAATATCACTTCCTGTGCAATCATCAAGAATTTGATCGATAAATGATGTAGGAAAGTTATATTTTGGACAATATTTATTTAAGTCTCGAAAATCCATGCACACTTGAGTCGTACCTTGTTTCTTGTCGACTAGAACGGGGTTGGATATCGATTATGTCAATGGAACTAGATAAATGAAGCTTTCTTTAAAAAAAAATTCAACCTCGACTTTAATTGTTGTTTCTTTCCTTGGGTTCATTGGTCGCAACTTTTGTTTATCTGGCTTAGAAATGGCGTAAGTTCTAATATCATTTTCAACAATCCGAGGATCTATGCGAGGAATTTTCTCATACAACCAAACAAAAACATCTCGAAATTCCTTAAAAAGTGTTGTATACTGATGAGTTTCTTATTGACATAATTCTACCCCCAAAAAAACATTCTTGACAACATCAGGGGTTCTATAAATGTTGATCCGAACAATTTTCGATATATTCTCCATATTCCCCTTGGAATATACACCATTCTTAGTTAAGGGGTTTATCATCTCGCCAACATTTATACTCATGACTAAATTGAACTCTCCTCTTTCAACATGACTGATTTCGGGGAGGAAATACGATATATGATGCATATCCTCCCATGATCTTTCAGGTCCATTAATTTCCTTAATAATAGCTTCATCTGAAGGCAATATAGTGTCCAGGCAGTCCTGGGAAATTGAATAATTATGAACTCAGATGGGACCTGAAAACAAATCATCCTCCTCTATCAATGAAAGAGTTTGATCTAGCTCTAGAGTAGCTTGTTGAATTGCTTGATAAGTGATCTCAGCTGTAGATAATGGCATAGTCATCTCAACATGTTTGTGACCTTCAACCGACTTTCACGGTGAGGGCAACACCCATGGATCTTGCAGATACAACGTTCTGAATGACGAAACTCTTTTAAGGGATTCAGGGAAATCAAATTTTGATAGTTGACTAGGGTGGCTCGAATATAATAAATCAGTGAGATAATATTAATAGATCCCATGAGTGAAGGATTCAATCCTCAACCTATACTCCTAGTTACCATCTGAGAGTTTTCTATCCACGGGATTGTGGATCTTGGGTTTTCCATGAAATAAGAAAGGTTGGAAGCCACGTGATCAATGGTTATTATTCTCCCTTTGTGGATAAATTATATAATTTGAAACACTGACGAGACGACAATTTTCATGGCGTAATTCCAACTCCTTCCTATCAACAAATTGTATTCAAGCGACGCATCGACTACTTTAACCTCTACAAAAATTAATTTTCCTCCTAACTGGACCGGGAAGGAAGAAATAAGTTTGTGTGGTCGAAATGATGATCCATCAAAATAAGTCAAGAGAGTGGGAGAAGGGGTAAGTCTGTTGAACCAATATCTTTCCAAGAAGACAAGGACATGACACACGTCAAATCCCCCTCATCAACAATGGTCCTCCCAATCAGACAATTATCATAAATGAAATTGGTCTAGAAGGCTACATGATAAGGAAGACAATGATTCAAATCAGTAGTGTCAAACTTCATAAGGAGTTGCCTGGAGGAATTAGAATCTTCGATCACATATAACAACATGGAGTGTTGCGTAGGGAAACTTTGAAGCACCTCTAAAGCAAACATCACACACGATGTTTGAGATAAATCCTCAACAATGGAATATTTTTTTGGATCTCGACAATTAGGGTTGTGTGATTCTCTCTTGTACACCCATTTTGTTATGTATGACATCACTTATTTCTCAGGTTTCTCTATGTGGAGAGGCCCGTGAGGATTTGAAGTCTATTTTCCTTTTTCTTTAGACTGTAGATTACTATAATCATGAATATGGTCGACAATTCCACATATTTTTATTTCTTGTGATTGACCATATTCACGATCACTTGATATCCATATGACTAGGGTGCACACAATGTGACCCCTTTCTAGTTGAAGTTGGAAAATCCAGTCTACATATTCTTCCCTTTTAAGAAAGGATTCTTCAACACAATAGGTTTTTGTCGTTGTTGTTTCAACTTTATCAGGAACTGATCTTATTCCATTTGCAGTCACTAATGGGTAAGGTGATCTCCCCCACAAAGGTTTCACAAGAACTTCACCTTATTCTTCTCCTATTTCCCCCCCTCAACATTCTTATTATGCCTTTTTTCATTTCCCCCACTACCCTTCTTTCCCTTGAATTTCTTCTTTTGTTTGGGCTGCTGAGGATCCTTCAGAGTATTTGATTGCACAATGTGTACATTTGAGGACTGGGTAGTGGACGTGGTCGATCCTATTGGAAATACTTCACACACACCTAGGATTTATTTTTCCTAAGGTTTTCCCTATGGTTTATTGTTGTTTTATGCTTCATTTCAGTTCTGTACATGTTTATATGGATGACACATTTCTTCTATACTTCTTCCTCTTTCTTTAAGCTTCCTAATTGGTCAATCAACACATGCTTAATAACTCAACCATAGTCATGTAAAATATCTTTTCCAATCAAGTGGTATCAGAGCTAATTGACGTTTGGTTTTGAGTTTTGCATGTTAACAAGGGAAGAGCACATCTCAAGGGAGAAAATGGCATCTACAGGAGGACTTTCTAAAGATGAGAAGGAATTCAGAAATTCAATATTTTTCATGTCCAAGATGGTGAAAGTGTTGTATGAAGACTACTTGGAATGAAAGAGATCGGTTTGAGTGACATCTTCAAAGAACAAAAAAGTAAAAGAAGGAATGAAGGAAGTGCCTTCTACATCTGTTTCAGAAAACATCTCTGAGGTATGTAGTGAAGGTCATTCATCAATTTCTCCTTGTTCCCATCAAGATGGTTTTGGTGCATTTGAAAAACATACAAAAGGTGTAGGTTTGAAATTGATAACCAAGATGGGATATGAATGAAAGGGGATTTGAATTGAGGGCCAAGGTATCATTAATCCCATTATGGTTTTCGAAAGGCCTCGATATTTGGGATTGGGATATGGCGAAGTGGATATTGGAGCATCCTCCAATATTGAATACAAAACTTTGGAAGCAAGTAATGCTTCACATGGCCAGCTTAAAACATTGCAGGAACACTTCATGAAGGTAAATGGCGTATCACTCCAGGATTGTGGTAGTGAATGCAAGTCAACTCCAAATTCAAGTGAAGATCAGCATGGAAGGTATAATGGTGATGTTTTTACCAATTCTCCTTTTGATTATAATAAGCATAATCAAGTAATCCAAAACTTGTGGAATCTTTATCCATGTACTTATTGTGATTCAAAAAAGAATTGTGTTGCCAAGTGTTGGAAGAGACAAAATTTGTACAGGAAACCTACGTTGACCAAGAAAAAAACAATACATAAAGACTCAACTCCACAATGGAAGAAAGAGAATGGTAAACAAGTCTGGATGCCAAAAACGCATTGCACTATTTGCAACAGGGGTGGAAATCCAAAGGCTAATTGTTGGAAGATTAATCTGGAGCTTCGTCCAAGGAAGGAAAAAAATATGGCACATGTACTCATGAAGGAATAAGGATTACCAGTGAGGCAAGAGGAACACCATGAAGGAAATAAATCAACCACTTGGTTTTTCCAGAAGTGGATGTCACAACTTCATTGTATTTTGCTTCCATTAATGTAATCACACATGTTGAAATGATGACCTATTATAACATAAGTTTTGTACAACATCATGTTTTTTTGTTGTCCTTATGAGTATGTACTCATTCAAAGTCCATTATTGTAACCTTTTGGGGACCAGAAGATCCTTTAGTGGGGAGGTGTGATCCAGATTTGGATCCAAGAGCTTGATGGGGCTCAAAAAGGCCTAAAACTAAAAAAGATCAGAATCTCTTTAAAATGGATGTGTCTGTAAGCATCATCAACACGAACCCAATGCAACTTTAATGGGATCAAACAAATGTTGTATGCTCCTGATATTGTGTTCTGGTCATTTTTCCAAACATGTAAAAAAAATGTTGACTGTACAGTGCATACAATCCGTATAGTGCCATGTGGAAAATGACTGTACAGGTCGTACGACCATACATATGATGTGGCAGCATAGTTTTCATAGGCATGACATATTTTTTACAGCTGACGTGACATATTTTGGAGGTGACACATGGTAGGGTGACTAGGCATATAGACAGGTGACGTGGATAGGTACAGGGGTCCAATTAGCAAGTGGCACGTGTCACCCTTGCGGTGGTGACACATCGCATGGATGACATGGAAGACTCATACGATCCATACTACACATGGTAGTTACAGGTTCAGTGGTAGGTATGGTTAGCTGATAGGTCAGGTACACTCGGCAGACAGGTGGACCATCCAGTGTTGGACACGTAGGAATAGGCGAGCGTATAGAGTGGTGCCACATGGCCCAGACGTGGGATTCCATGTGGCACCTTGTCATTGGTTAATGATTTATGTAAAAGGTATGGAATATGATAGGTTTGAATGGATACCTTGGTGTGGGAGAAATTCTTGGTAGAGCTGGGCTAGCCGGGCCACCCGCGGGTGGTTCTTATTAGCTATATGGAAAAATTATTATTTGAAGTTGTATGTTGGTTTGTTCAGATGGGAAAAGTGTTGGGGCTAGCCCAAGCCCTCAGTCAAACCATGGTTTTTACCACTCCATACAACCACATTCCATTAGGGAGGCTCTCCACTTCAGAGATAAGCCACGAGCTCAAGATATGTGGCTAGCCCCCAGTTCCAGCGATCCGCCATAGGACCCAGAGTACAGATATGGTAATAGATAGCGCATAGAATATGGCCTTTATATTGGATATTGGAATATGTGTTTCCATATGACCCGGAGTGTAGGTGTTAGTTGATAGTGCGGGGGTCTAGGCTATGGTTCCACCAAAGCACATGCGACCAATGTTTACGAAGAAGGGGCCAACGTGCAGCCCTTAGGGGGCTGGCACTTGGCCAAATGTATTAATGTTACCATGTATAGGGGGAGCACACCCAAGAAAAGGGGTTTATCCCTTTATTTGCCTAAAAGTGGTTATTTGACCATATATTAGTGATTTTTTATGATTTTTGGGGCATTTTTTGGAGATTTTGTCTAATATTAGGAGATATTTGGCCCTTTTTGAGGCCAGATCTTGGGAGGAAGTTGGGAGATGGTTACCAACTTCATATATATATAAAACATGCCTTATTGAGGCCATGGGGATATGAATGGTGATTCATAATAGGTTTATGTTGCTGGATTGTTGAGCCAAAGACCATTGTTATGTAGGGAAACTATTGAGGAGCGCACCTTTGCAGGCCATTTCTGGGAGCCTCATTCATCCGATATGGGTGCCGTCAGTTTTGATGGGTTCATGAGATTTGGTAGAACATGACCAATTCATTTTTGTAACCTTTTGAAACTATCATGATGTAGATTTAAATCTTCTAACATAAATAAGAAAATCCCACTGAGACAAGGCCCGAAGACGTAGGCGAGATTGATGAACTCTGTTATCACATTGGTGTTCTGGTTTGATGTTGTTTTATGATTCATTTTAGTCCTATACATGTTTATATGGCTGCCACATTTCTTCTATACTTCTTCCTCTTTCTTTAAGCTTCCTAATTGGTTAATCAACACATGCTTAATAACTCAACCATAGTCATGTAAAATATATTTTCAGATTATTTACAAAACAAAATGCAAGAAAATAAATTCTTCTTTTGATTTTTCGAACTGCTTTAACAAAAAAAATTGAAGTGAATTTTTTTTTTTTTCAAAGCAAGAAACTGGAAAAAAGAGAAAAATGAAACCAAGAATGATAGAGACCCTAACCAACTGCGTAAACGCATGGATTCAAACAAGAAACCAAAAGGAGGACCTAAAACTTGAAAGTTTACTCTAAACCTTTAGGGAAAACAAAAGAAAACTAAGAAACAAGTTAACCGAAACTTTAACCCAAGCTATGGCCAAAGACAGAGACTCTGACAGGTTCAACAAAGTCTTGAGAAACCTAAAATTCTATCAGGAAAGAGACAAACCTGTCTGAGTTAAAAAACACTTTCAATACAAAGAGACGCATGTTCTTGCATCAACATCCTGCGTATGTACGTGGGTTGTCTACTGTGCAGAGCGCTTATGTATGTGGGCTGACCCAAAATAAGGCACGTACACCTCTGAGACTTTAAAAAAATAAAAACACAAGGCAGATTTACAGGGTAGGGAAAACTGGTAGGCACCTTGCAGGTGACCAGAGACCCTTAAAAGAATTAGTAAACTTGAATGAAACTCAAAAGGAAATCAAGAAGCCAATTAAAAACCCAAAAAACCTCCCTCTAAAACCCTAGAGAGACTCCCCATTTTAGTCGCCAATTCTGCTCACGGGAAAATTCCCCTATAACTATACCAGGGTTCTAAGTATAGACAAATAAATGACTCCCTAAAAGTCAATCTAATTTCTACACTACCCAAACATTCCAAAATAGATGAATAGAAAGCAATGAAAGAGAAAGTCATAAATTGTACCTTTGATCCAACGTTTGGTGTTGACCTCCTCAAGATTTGTAGCTCCCAAGGATGCAAGTCTCCTCCCAAAGATGACCTACACCCACCACTAGGAAAACAAGGCTACACAAATTCTATTTCTATTCATGAATTAGGGTTAGATATAAATTTTTATGTATAAATCAAAGAAAGACATAAAAACCATCATTTGGGACAGGGATAAGAGATTCTTTTATTCAATACTCAAAGATTGGAAATTACAAACTTTGCAGGTCGACACTCCGTGAACCTGGTTTGGGCTCCTCTTAACAATGATCCAAGTGCACCTTCCAAATGCCTTCTCTCATAGTCTACTGATCACCTCAAGGGAAGGGAATGGATTTTATGGGAGAAAAAGGGCTTGAGAGCATATGATGAGCTAAAAACTCTCAAAAGGCTGCAAATACTTAGGCAAGGAAGGAAAGGGAATTTGGGCAGAGTTTCACCATTGTAATGCTTGATTCTAGAATGAGACCCAAAGACCTCCTTTTATATGAAAAAAGGATAGTTATTCGGTTGGGGCATGGGCTATAGTAGGTGAATTGGTTGGGAAACCTCCAATTTCCTGTAAATTCCACCAAATTTCTTGCAACTTTTTAATTTTTGCAACTTTTGAAGGTAAACATAGGTTCTTTACTATGAAACTAGCATATTTATGCAGGCTATCTAGCATGCAACAAGTGTATGTACGCAGGAAGTAGTGCAGAAGGGGGCATACATGCTCCAAAAAATGGTTTTTTAAGTAGAGTTCATCGACAGTGATTTGGAAAATTATGAAAGTAGGAAGGCCAATGCCATGTATGCATGAGTAGGGAATTTTAGGGCTATAACAACAAATCCCCTACATAAAAGTTTCCTAATAATTGGGAAGACCTATAAATGCTACATTCACCAACTCAACATCTTGTACTATCTCACTAATGGTTGCAAGTTGATATTGGATCTATGTAATCTTCATAAGATAGTTCAAACCCATGTCCTCATTGGACATATTGACAAATTTAAGTTGGTGCTTCAAATGTAGCAACCTTCTTGTATTCTTGTTTTGGTATAGAATCACAAAAAAATCATACACTTCCTTGGAATATTTATTCTCAGCAATGTGTAGACTCAACTAATCCTTTACGGATTCTAGCAACACCTCCTTGGCCTTTACTTCCTTATTCTTGTGAACTTCCAATTCATGTGGATTTTTAGGACTTGTAACCACAGCCTCAACATACACTTTGAGGTCATTCTCCTCCAACAGAAGAAGAACCCTTTCCTTCCATGACCAGAATTTTTTTTTCCCTTCTGACCTATCCCCAATATTCAATGTGTTCACTATCTCCAAGATTTGATCTGATAACCCTCTGCTGAAACTGTCATTTCCATGAAATCTATCCTTCTATTTCCATTGATGGCTATTGACCTGATAATATATATCCTCTAGGTTTCCTCCCTTAAAAAACTAGGCTCCCTCTTTCCTTCAAGGCATCATCATTGATACCATGTCAATTTTCCAGTGGATTCAACCCCTACTATGTACTAATACCATGTTGATACTTTACCACTCTACTCAACACCCAAAAATTATCTCAAAATAAAATCATTTTATCTACTACAATCACAAGTGAGTAATAAAATAAACTTGCAGCAGAAACATAAACAAGGAAACCAAATCAAGAACATTTAAACACCAATATATTTCAGTATAAACCCTCGAAAAACACCCAGATGGAAAACCAATCCAATGATGTTTTTATTAAGATTGAATTAGGGTTGTTGTAGCAGGGAAAATGGTCCACTGAGATAATTATACACTGTAGAAAAACCTGGAAACTCTTGTGTTATTGTATGACCTATTTTGGAATGTTTCCTTAGGCATATGTGATTCTTCCTCTCGTGATCTATGTATATATGCAATTCAACCCACTGTGAATCATGTATCTCTATAAAAAGTCCATATGACAGGCTCCGTAGGATCTGAATTTTTCTTGTGGCTTCTATTCAATGAAATCCACTTGTTCTTACTTCTTCTCTCTCTCCTCCTTGACTTCTATGACCTTTGTATGGAAGTCCTTCTCTATGTTAGACAATTGGTTTTCATTGATGTCAACTTTTATACCATTTGAGATACCCCAAAGTTGTAATCAATATTGATGGTGAGTTAAGTTTCATTGATGTCAACAAGAGTGGTTGATGTCAACAGATGTGATGGGTGCATTTGATGAAGTCTACATGAAGCCTATAATGTGTGGTCATGAGACAATAAGTTTTTTTAGGAACAATTACATGAAGGATAGTGCAAATGCATGCAACACACTTATAGATGGATAATCCTCATCATGTCATTTCCAATGGTAGGTGGGACGTCACATATTTCCTCACAGTTGAGGAGTTATGAGGTCATGAATTTGGAAGCCCCAAACATGGGTTAAGGAGACCCTATGGAATCTCCAAATGTGAGTTAAGAAGCCCCTAATTGGTTTCAAGTCATTAATGAAAGGGTAAAGTGGTTGCAACAAGAAATTTTAGGAATCCCTAAAGTTAAGGAAAGAGGTTACTTAGAAAAAGTATATATACACATCAAGAAGTTACACATAAGTACATTCACACACACATTCTATTGAATATATTCTATGTGATTAAGTGATTCTTATTTGAGGTATCCATGATATGAGGTGAATTTCAAAGAAAATGTGAAGTGAATAAGGGATAAATTCCAAGGGAGGGTGAAGTCTTGTGATGATGTGTTCTAAGGTATGTTATTTAAATGTCATTTTACCATTTTTTCTATAAATTGTTTTATAGAATGATTCAGATAGAGAAAAATTGGAGGACATTGAAAAGTCATGTAAAGGTATCTATGGTAAAAATTTCATCTTCTGATTCGTTGTATTTTGGATATACACTCTTTGGATGATAAGGTTTTTGACTAGTCCTGAAACTAGTCTCAAATCAGTGCTCCAGATAAAACAGTCATAACTTCTTCATAGAGGACCCAAATTTTGTTAGACAAATTTCAATGGAAATATAACAGTATATATTATATTTCATGTGAGTTTTAGAATCATATATAAAATATTGAGTGTGTGGAATGATGTACAAGTTCGCTCTCTAGAATAGGATAGAATTCTGCAAGGTCTACCATTTTTGTTATAACTTTTGTTCGGAGAAGTTTAAACACTAAAATTTTGAGGAGATGGAAGAACGATCTCAAAGTATCTTTGTTCAAAATTTTAGACCTTAATAAATAACATATACATATTTATTATTGTTAAAAATTAGGGTTTGTGACTGATCTAAAACTAGTCTCGTGAGAGCGAGGTAAAGTTTGATGAAGATGTTAATCTCTTGTTCATGAAGTTGAGCAATATATACAATTTTGTAATGTTGTGTATCATATCTATTACATGATCAAAGGTATGGTTTACAATTTTTATTGAGGGTTGTGTTTATGGTACATGGTTGAGGCACATCATTGATGATATTATTTATGGTACATGGTATATGTCATGATTAAGACATATCATGAGTTATATGGTATATGGTTGAGGCAATTGTTATGGTGCAACTTTTGGTACATGGTTGATACATGATATTGTATACATTTTGGTAAATGATTTATATACATGGTATTGTATAGGTTCTATTACATGGTTGATGTACATGGTATGGTACAGGTTCTAGTACATGGTTGATGTACATGGTATGGATTTGGTATCCATGTGATTGGATTTGGTTATATTTGGTTGATGATGGTATATCAGTGAGAGATTGGTTGATGTGACAGTGATAGTGACAGGTTGGTTGATGTGACAGTGACAATGATAGGTTGGTTGATGTGACAGTGACAGTGCCAGGCTGGTTGAAAGTGGTAGTTACGGGTTGATTACTAGTAGTGAAAGTGAGTCTACACATATTTTAGGGCAATAGGATGGGGAAAGAAAAGGGGGTTGTAGCCTTGTTCTGGTAGGTTTAGGAGAACTCAGGGAGTTGGAGCTTCCTTCATATTGGTGTCTTTAAATCATGGGCTTGTATCCTCCTTCTAGTTTGTGCCAAAGAACTTGGGGAGTTGGTGCTTCCTTCAGGTTGGAGCCTATAAATACGGGGTCGTAGCCTCGTTCTAGTTATATATGGAGAATTGGGAAGTTGGTGTTTCCAATGAATGTATTCTTGACAATATATAAGAAATCATTTCTTAGTTTTCTCATGTTTGGGTTTCCATGCAAATTTTGGTGTACTGTGTATTTGATGTGATGTTGTTGATATGTTTCTTATGATTATATGTTGATTATTTATCTAATGAAATCATAGATGATACATTTATTATAAAAATATTATAAAGTTGAAGTTTGTATATTGTGGTTAAAAGTGGTAAAAGTGCTCATACTTATTTAGCACGCCCCTCTCAGTATTCCAGCAATTGGTAGTAGAGAAGGTTCCTTCAAGAAATAGTTTAACCACTAGAAGGAAGATATTGGAGTACGCTATGTATGGGGTATGACAATTTGATGGTCAGAGATATGAAATGTGGAGTATCAATATGAATTCTTTTTAGAGGCACATGGTTATAATGTTTGGAAATCAATTTTTATAGGATATACCACTACTAAGAAATCAAAGACTACAACCAAGAATGAATTGAAAAGAGATGAGAAAATAAAAATGTATTTCATCTTGGAAGGATTACCTGATTCAGTAAAAGAGAAAGTGGGAAAATGTTCATCAACCAAAGAACTTTGGGAAAAGATACAAAATATCTATTCAAAGAAATTTCATCCTATCATAGGGCCAAAGCATATTTATTAGAAAAAATAAGATGTAGGTACATAAAAAGAATAAATATGCTCATGATGTTAGACAAATTTAGAACATGAATTTTTGAATAAGGAATAATAGATCACAAAGTAGAATTAATCAGTACTTTAGATGAATTGATGAAAGAAAGGAAGAAAAACAAGTCTCTTGAGGAACAATTAGTCAAGAAGAATTCTCATGAAAGTTTTGAAGAATCCCAATAGGTCATCATGAATATAAAATATCAAATGGAATAAAACATAAGGATTGAAGAGACATCCAAAAGTTATATGGAAGAGAAGCAATGGTTGGAAGACAAAATAGTAGCACAAAGAAAGGAAGCAAATAAGAGAGAGAATATTTTGGCAGATCATCTCAAGGAAATATTGGAGGATTTAAACCATCTTGAAGCAAAATTCATTCAACAAGAAAGAATACTTGAAAAGTAAATCGTCTCCTTGAAGATAGAACTTTAAGAAGCAAAGAGAATGAAATAAGTCATGAAGATTCAGATGATGAAGAAAGAAGAAGAGGTTGAGAAGCTTGAAGAAGGAGTTGTCACATTGAGAGTTAAAATCATCAAGCTCAGTAAGAACGTTGAAGAGAGAGAAATATCCACATAATCAGTAAAGAATCTTGAAGAGAAGAACTCCAGGTTTCTAGAAAGGAAGGATGAACAAAAGTGTAAGAGTTATGTAGAAGTACTCAAAGTAAGGAATCATGGTCAACAATAATCAAAGACGAATGAGTATAATAGAGATGCATATTCAAGAATACCTTCCACATTCAAGCAACAAATAAGCTTCAATCATGATGAAGGAATCAACAAAAGAGAAGATCATGATTAGCTAAGGAAGGAATTCAAAAGGATTACACCAAAAGGAAGATCATTCACTCCCAGGTATGTAAATTTTTTTTACAACCACTATTTTATTTGTACTAACTTTGGACATAGAGTTGCAGATTGCAGAGCTTATGGAAAAAACAGTCAAGCAAGTAATGCATATGTGACTCCATATAATATTGAATGTTACAAATTCTATAACTATGGACATATAGCTTGTGATTGTAGAACCATGATGGATACTTCTATGAAATAAAACACGGATATAAGATAAAATGAGGTTTGGAAAAGAAAACAAGAACAGGTAAAGGAACGAAAAATGAATGAAGGACACCCAGAAGTCATACTCTCAGGATTGGAAATAGTTCAAGATTAGGAAAAATATATAGGAAAAAAGGAAGATATCATATA
This sequence comes from Picea sitchensis, assembly GCA_010110895.2. Lineage (NCBI taxonomy): Eukaryota > Viridiplantae > Streptophyta > Pinopsida > Pinales > Pinaceae > Picea > Picea sitchensis. The sequence goes on from SNQJ01S0011053.1 coordinate 42,609, forward strand.
CATGAAGGTTTGTAGAATAAATGAAAAACAAGAAGAACAAGTGAATGAAGACCATGTCCCAGAGATCACTAAAGATGCAGTAGTGCGAGAAAGAGAATAAGAGTAATTGAATAAACAACAAGCCCAAGAGATGGTACTTTGAGGAATTGCAGTGCATGATCATAATGAATACACAGGAAAAAAGGAAGAAGTCAAATTTAAGAGAAATGATGAGTCTATAGATGAAGAAGAAGATTACTCTGCATTAGGATGCATTCCTCCATTGTTTTGATCCATTCATCTTGGATACTTCCATTAAATATGAATATTGAATGGGCAGAGTTTATGCAATATCTACTATAGAGTAGAGAACCATCCTTCAAGCAGTTTTAAGTGTTTGTACAGATAAATTTAAAGTAGTTAGATAGAAAAATTACAAAATTATAGATTGACCGATTGAGAAGCAATTGCCCATACAAATATCAGAGTAATATCATTGACACACTTTCCAGGAAAGGATATATTCATTACAGGTTCAAGGATGTATTGCAGATTAGTGGACATATTTGACTCAGTCTAAGAAATAGGAATATGTGGTGATCATTTATAGAAACGAATCCTTCATGATAGTACAGTGATAGATGGGTCAGCATTGTTGAAAGTTGAGTAATAGAGTTATGGAGAGTTTACGACATATGTACAAAGATGTTTTTATGAGATCATTGGAAGGTCTAGATAGATATATGACAAGACATATTTACAATTGGAATTGGTGGAATTAGTTGGTCATGAGAAAGATAAAGGAATAACAAAATAGAGAAAGAGAAACCTTCAGTAGAAGATATATCATTAGAGGGAAATTTTTGAACAGTATTGTCATTGATGTGTAAATAGTGAACATAACAGACCATGAATATTTCAAGTAAAAAATTTTGAATTCTTTTTATATATTTCAGAGAGTCTGAAGAGGAAGCACCAATGGAAAATAAGAAACACTAGAATACATGAAAGGAAACATACACAGGAATTCATACATTAATCAACATTAAATATTACAGACAGGGGGAGTTATCCTTTTTCCAATGATGTAAAATGGAGAGAAAGAGAAATATTAGAAGAGTAAGAGTCAAGTGTACGAAGTCATAAAATGATTATCAAGAGAAGGTATAATTTCAGAGGGAGACACTATTTTCTATAAAAGGAGAAGAGGAACTTGGAGAGAAACATGTGAAGACAAAGAACAGAAGCATGAAGACAGGGGGAGCATGAGGAGTTTCCATCAATGTTGGTGTTTCCATCAATGCCAAAGGGGGATATTGTTGGACAATTAATTTTTATTGATATCAACTCTTAGACAATTCAATATACTCCAAAGTTGTGGTCGGATTGATGGTGAGTTAATTTTCAGTGATGTCAACATGAGTGGTGGATGTTAGCATATGTGATGGGTGCATTTGATGAATTATACAAGAATCCCCAGAGTTGTAGTCATGAGACCCAGAGTTGTTTTAGGAATAAGTACATGAAGGTCAATGAAAATTCAGGTAACACACACATAGATGGATAGTCCTCATCATTTCATTTCCAATGGTAGCTGGAACGTCACATAGTTCCTCACGGTTGAGTAGTTATGAGGTCATGAAGTTGGAAGCCCCAAATATGGGTTAAAAATCCCCCTAATGAAGCCCCAAAGATGGGTTAAGAATCCCTTAATTTGTTGCAAGTAATTAATGAAATGGTAAATTGGTTGCAAAAAGAAATTTCAAGAAACCCTAAAGTTAAGGAAATAGGTTACTTAGAAAAAGTATATATACACATAAAGAAGTCGCTCGTAAGTACATTCGCACACACATTCGATTGAATATCTTATATGTGAGTAAGTGATTCTTATATGAGGTAGAAACATATATCTGAAGTGAATTTTGGAGGTAAGATGAAGTGAACAAGGGAGAAATTCCAAGGGAGGATGAATTCTTGAGATGATGTGTTCTAAGGTATGTTATTTAAAGGTTCTCTTACCATTTTCACTATACCATTTTTTCTAGAATGCTTGAGATAGTGAAAAATGGAAGAGGTTGAGAAGACATGTCAAGGTATATGTGGTAAAAAGTTTAGCTTCTGGGCCATTGTATTTTTGGAGATACAATCTGTGGAAGATACGGTTTTTTACTAGTCTTGAAACTAGTCTCAAACATGTGTTTCGGATAAAACAACCATACATTCTACATACATGATCCAAATTCTATGAGACCAATTTCATTGGAAATATAACAATCCATAGTATCCATTTTTTTATTTTTATATCCAGATATCAAATATTGAGTGTGTGGCATGATGTACAAGTTCTCTCTCTAGAATATGATAGAATTCAACAAGGTCTATCATTTTCACTATAAATTTTGTTCAGAGAAGTCTCAGACCTTGAAGTTTTGAGGAGGTCAAAGAAAGATCTCATAGTATCTATGGTTAAAATTTCATACCCTTATTCATTACATGTATGTATTTATGGTTTTTTCAAGTTAGAGTTTGTGACTAATCCAAAACTATTCTTGTGAGAGTGAGGTAAAGTTTGATGACAATGTTATTATCTTGTTGTTGAAGTTAAGGAAGAGATACAGGTTTGTAATCTTGTGTATTAGGTATACTATAGGATCATAGGTATTATTTACATGTCTTATTGAGGGTTATTTTTATGGTACATGGTTGAGGCACATAATTGATGATACCTTATGGTACATGGTATATGGAATGATTGAGACATATCATGAGTGATATGGTATATGGTTGAGGAAAATGTTATGGTGCAAGTTTTGGTACATGGTTGATACATGATATGGTATATGTTTTTGTACATGATTGATGTACATCGTATGATATAGGTTCTCATACAAGGTTGATGTACATGGTATGGTACATGGTTGATGTACGTGGATGATGGTTGATGTACATAGTATGGTTTTGGTATCCATGTGATTGGATCCGGTTATAGTTGGTTCATGATGGTATATCAATGACATGTTGGTTCATGTGACAGTGACATGTTAGCTGATGTGATAGTGATGGTGAAAGGTTGGTTGATAGTGGAAGTTATAGGTTAATCAATGGTAGTGAAAGCGAGTATACACTTTTATATGAAGGTGAATGGATGGGTGAAGGAAAGGGGATTGTAGTCTCCTTCCCATTGGTTCTGGAGAACTCAAGTAGTTGGAGATTCCTTCAGGTTGGTTCCTATAAATTAGGGGGTCATAGCCTCCTTCTAGTTGGTGCCGGAGAGCTGAGGGATTTGGTGTTTCCTTCAGGTTAGATCCTGTAAATAGGGGGTCGTATCCTCCTTCTAGTTGTATCTGGAGAATTGGTAAGTTGGTGCTTCTAATGAATGTATTCTTGACAATATGTAAGAAATCATTTCATGGTTTTATCCCACTTAAGTTTCCATCTATTTGATGTATTTGATATGCTTCTTATGATTATATGATCATGATTTATTGAATGTCATCATAGATGATACATTGATGATATACTATTAGTAAAGTTGAATTTTATATATTATGGTTAAAAGTGGTAAAAGTTCTCATATTGATTCATCCCCCCCCCTCCCTCAGTTTTCCAACACTCCACCTATCCAAGATCTTGAATCATGGTCCTTTGTGATCCTATGCTTTGAGCAATACCTGGATGAAATATCTTCACCCAACCTATGAGATCTCCTCACTCTAGTGTAAGTCAAAGTCCCTCTTTTTTCCTACACTCCTCACACTACAAAAAGTCCTTATTTGGTATCCTCAACCTTAGTCTCTCACCAAGGTCTCTCACTTTGAACTCCTATCAAAAGTGAGTTCCTTTCAAAGTATCTCACAAGTGCAACTCACATAAGTCCTGACTATGTCAACTCCCTCAACACAAGTTACTTCCTCCTTCACCCTAGCCTCTCTTTTATAATCACGAGTTACAATATATTTATAACCTTAAAAGTTGATGCAGTGCACCACCTCAGTAGGGTATGCTGACCTCCCAGTATCTGGATCTTCTCAATCTTAGAGCTGGAGAAGATCTTCGATTCCCTGCTGGAATCCTCAAGAAATGTCCATAGGTCCTGTTAGCACTCAAATTTGTCTTCAATATTTGAAAGTGTTTTGAGCATATTTACATTAAATTTTGTCAAAGTTTTGGTCTTTTGGACATTTGTCATAATCTCTTAATCTTCCATCGAACTTTGATATACCTCACCATTTCCCAAAAGGTCTTTTGGATCTGCCATATTGACCTGCAAAATCAAAACATGATCAATCCTACCCGAGATTTTGATTTGGATGTGTTCCTAGTTTTTATTAAGTTTTTGTAAAAAATTATAAAAACAAGAGAGGTATGTGATTTTAAGTGGCTCAATAAACTTAAAACTATATTAGCATATGCCTAGTCCAATCTAGCTTCTGGTTTTAATCAATTTCACTAAAATTTGGGAAACCATAGGCCAATTCTCGAGTCAAGTTAGCAGTCAAGCCACAAGTCTATGTATTAAGCCACACAACATACAAGACCAACACCGAGCTCCATATCCTGTCCACACCTCATCGACATAACAATAAAATTCTTGGTACATATGAAGGTTGTAATATATGGCATCCTAATTTATGTGAGATTTTATCCACAAATAAATAATAAAAAATGCAGAGGCTGCCAAGTGCTAGACCGTAGGTGCCCTATTGATCACTGATCATTTTTAGATGTCATACACAGAGGTTAAAAGTACATAATGCCAAATTTCCGAGATTGTAGGTGCCTTGCGCCAAGTTGAATCAAATGATGATATCAGTGCCACATGATTTCCAAGGTTAAGGTGTCTTGCACGCAGTAAACATGTTTCAGGTTACAGGTCCCAAAATATTGTCCAAAGATTGATCTCAATGTCTATCTTTACAGAGACAGAAGTGGTATTTATCTGATCATATGTTTCACCAGTAAAAATATCACCAAGATTGTTCAAAGATGAATGGGTATCTAGGTTTCAAAATTTGTTAGCTGCCAGTATGAAGAACAAACGCATGACCACTTGTGCCTCTTCATTACGAAAAACATATCGAGCCATGAATGCAGGAAAGGATCTATCCAGTAGTAGTTGGCCATGATATTATCTACAAGTTGACACACCAAAACCACAAGTGTTGATTTATATCTCTTTTCTAATGATCTATGTATTTAATTTCTTAGCAGCCAAACCTGTATATCAAGAATGATTTCGCAGGTGAAGATCGCCCCTGTTGTAGGAAAATCTCCCTGCGGATAGGTAGATTGCCTCAAAGAGATAGACCCTTAACTCTAAGACAGAAAGTGCTGCTTAACGTGGACCTTTGAATTCCTTTCAAATCTATACAAACTAATGCATGAGGAGGAAGGAAAACAAAGAGATTGCCTTTTGCATCTATACAAACTAATGCATGAGGAGGAAGGAAAACAAAAGTACCTTTTTATCGATGTTTGTCCCTGCACGCTCCGAGTTGAGCTCCAATCTTTCGCTCCTCGATGAGCCATGTAGACAAAACAACAGTACGACCACTTCCTACTCTATTGATATTATCTTGAAAATAGATCTATCTATCAACAATAAGTTTATGTAAGATCAGACACAAACTAGAAATAAATAGGCCAAGCGTGTCATATTAATGAGAACAATGACAACAATAACTTACAATCGTAGACGCAAATGCAGAAGCTTTGTCAAGTCCCGTTTTTCTAACCCTTGCTCAAAAGATCCATGATCTAAATGATAGCAGATTCACCGATAAATCTCCTTTAGTTCACTGTGTGTTTCCTATGAGATCATAGGTTTCATGCTAGCAATTCTTTCCCCCGTTCCAGCACTACTTATGAGATCATAAGTTTGGTGTGATTCTCTCTTTTCAGTCCCCTTTCACCATTATAAATCTTTCTTATATAGCCTTGGAGAGTCTTTAACCACTTGAGATATCCTTGGGGAAGTTGAGGATTTTCCTCCTTCAGTTAAGGATCTACCCAAAGATCATGGCTGGACTAGGGATTCGAATCCAACTACCTTCCAAGAATGAAAGCATCCTTCCCCCATTCATCTCAACAACTTAACTACTGCCTAGAATAGATAGTGCTCCCTCAAAAGAGGCATCAGGGTGCTATAGCGCTCCCTAGGAGGCTCAAGGGGAGCGCCAGCGCTCTAGATATGGGTAGCTCTCCTTCAGAGGGGCAGTTTAGTGCTATAACGCCCCTTAAGACCTTATAGGGGAGATCCAGCACTCCTAAGGCTGATGTAGAGGAGCGCTCTCCTTCAAAACCCTAGTTTAATATCTCCTTTCAGGTGGCAAGAGATTCTTGACTTCAGTTAACCATCTTTCTTCCTTCAACTCAGGTGTATGAGGTATTCTAAGTGTCTCCTTGGTGTCGTCATAATGGCAGTATGATTTGTTTGATGTTTGTGACACTTGTGAACAACATGTGACACTTGCGACAGTTGAGAGGAACATGAGACACTTACGACAGTTGAGAGGAACATGCGACACTTATCAAATCGAGTAATATTGAGGTGTAACAGCCCCTCCATTGAACACTCAACAAATTGGTAACAACGATTTTCAGGGTTTCAATGTTTTCATCACAACTTTTTGAGGTGGAAGAGACAAAGTTTGAGAAAGAGATTCTAAATCAGTTGAAGCCAAGGAAGAATGTAGCATATACTGGAATCAAGAAGCACCAATTCTTTCAGAAGATATTGGTTCACAAGATGCCACGGGGACGATAAAAACTGATCTGAAAAGAACCTTTGAAAAATGATGCCTGATATTGTGGGGGACTTTTGAATGCCTTCCCGAGATCTAAATGAAGATTTGAAAGTATCATTGGAAATATTAGGATTTCTAGATGTCAATAGACTATTCAAGCATGTAAAACAGACTCTCCACGACTTAGAAATTTGATTTTTCCCAAGGCAGTTTTCATTAAAAAATCTGCGCTTTCAAAAACTATTCTTCCTTGAACTTTGCTAGTTAGCTATTGAAAGCTCTGCTTTTCAATAGCTAAAGGGTCATATTCAGGACAAAAGAGTCGGTGAAACCTGAGACAGGCAGCGGAGGTGTATTTTTGCCCAGATCGAAGTTTTACTGAGCCAAATATCTTGAAAACACTTTCTAAAGATAGATATTGAATTATAATGTCCAATCTAAGATCCACTTTTGATGAAAAGGAGTTAGAGGAGGTGTTCAAGTTGATTTGGCACATATTTTGGGGGCAATGAATTAGGGTTTATTTCCAAACTTTGCAAATTCGAATTTCATCTTCTTCAAGAGATATCAAACAGCCTTGGAAGGATTATTTGCACATCACATAGGTTCTACATGATCTGAAGACCATAGAATGAGTAATTGACCTCATTTTAAGGATCTCTTCCTCTCTTTTTGTAAAATTGTTTTGACTTTCTATCTTTAGCATCTTTGATCCATTCTTCTAGAATCTGAAATTTTATTGTAAATCTATAAATCTGAAGATATGAGATGAACTAAGGGTTCAATCCTGGATACATTCTGCTCTTGTACTAAGACTCTTATCTTGATAATAGAATCACAGTCTTCTTTTGTTGTCAATGTCAGATTTATTCATGTACTTCATTATTCTGTACTTTATTTCAGTTTAGCTCAGCTTCTAAGAACTGTTATCTTCTTATTAAGATCACGAACTTGAATTAAAGTAATTCTTACTATCTTGTATGACCTTACACACTGTTGTACTTGGTTATCTAGACTAGTGTTATTCATACCCTATTTCAATTACTCTGTCTCATCATTGATTTCTAAAAGAACCGTCTTATTCAAATGCATGATAAGTTGTTCTTCTCATTAGCCATTGAGTTATCCCATTGATCCAAGCATTCAATTTATCATAATCTTAAGTTACCAAGCATCTTTGGCCTACAACCCTAAAGAGTTTCTTGGAGTGATAACAAATTGGCGTTGTTGCCAGGGAGAGGAGATCAAAGCTCAGCTTCCTTGGTAGACGACATAGATCCATCTTTGATGATAAACAAAGCTTGGACATCATTTGGTTGTAATCATCTATCTAACGACTCCATGAAGGACGATTCAGTGGCGAATCCATTGTTCAGAAATCTATTGGTGACTCCACTAGTGTGACATGAACCAGATCATTGCTAAGAGGTATGCGTTCTGTGATTTTTCAAAAATTGTTGGTTTCCCTAATCCAGTGCCTATTAGAGATGAATGGGAAAATAGTCTTCTAATATTTCAAGGAGAAGAGTGGGAAGTGCCAGCTGAACATTTGTTGTACTTTCATGATTACATGCATCAGTTGCAAGTTGTGCATGAGGATGTTTAGATCCGGCTCTTTTGTTTCTCATTAGAGGGAATTGCTCGTGATTGGTACCAGTCTCTGCCTTATGCCAGTATCAACTCTTTGGTAGATTTCCATGCTTCTTTTCATGTGTTTTGTAAAGACCATTTTCCAGATGATCTTCTTTATCCTGAATGTTGTCATGAATTTCATTTATTGACTAAAGATTTAGACGTTCATGAAGAGTACGCTGCTATAGAGAATACTCTTCATTATCGAGAAATTGATGATTCACATTATGATAACCATTGTGATACTTTTAACATTGTATTAAATGCATCTTTTAAAGATGGTTGTGATGAAGATCTGATTATCCCTTTTGAAAATTTGAAAAATGATGAGCAGATTGACATATTAGCAGGAGATAATTTTAGATCTTTAGCAAATACTAAGGGAAGCCTTGAGTTTCCAAATTTGCAGACAAAAGTGGTTTTCAACAGATATGAAGAAGAAGGTGAGGAACAAAAAGTTTCTAATCAGCATTTGAGTTTGTATTTTCATTTGACAGAGGAAGAATAGTCCACATTCAGTATTGACATCAGTGAAGACAAAAAGTAGCAGGATTTCAGTTCTCAGTTGGGATAGCAAGAAGACTTCCAAGGAAGACATCTATCTACAAACATAGAGCCAGTCATGGAAGGGAAATTATTTTTCATGAATTAGAATTCTTTTGATCTTGATTTTAGAGACCCGGTGTCGGATTTGATAGAATTACTTATTTCAGACCCTGTGAAAGTTCTAGATTTCATTCATTCATCATTTTCCACAGGTGAGTATGAATTTCTGAAAGCTTATTTATTACTGTTGATATGTTTCAGTTATTTTCTATTAAGCAATATAGAGATAAAGTCATCACGGTTTTGAATTTTCTCAAATGGTTGTTATGGAAATCTGCATTTACCTGACCAAATTTTAGATTTGGTTAGAAATAGGGGTAGGCAGAAGAATAAGCTCTTCATATGAGTACTTAGATTGTTTTTAGTTATTGGTTGAATAAGAAAAGTAGGCTACAGGTTGTCCGAAGATAAGTTGTACAGGTCAGATGACTCCATAGCCCAACAGACAAGGCACAGACTGCGAGGGATCAACTTCATAGGCCAGATGACTCCATATCCCAAAGGACAAGGCACATGGTCTACTAGGTTCTTGGAAACCTCACAGGGAGGTATCCATCCTAGTTGGAGCCAGATGTCAGCACTCAAATTTGTCTTCAATATTTGAAAGTGTTTTGAGCATATTTACATTAAATGTTGTCAAAGTTTTGGTCTTTTGGCCATTTGTCATGATCTCTGAATCTTCCATCGAACCTTGATATACCTCATCATTGCCAAGAAGGTCTTTTGGATCTGCCATATTGACCTGCAAAATCAAAACATGATCAATCCTACCCGAGATTTTGATTTAGATGTGTTCCTAGTTTTTATTAAGTTTTTGTAAAAAAATATCAAAACAAGAGAGGTGTGTGATTTTAAGTGGCTCAATAAACTTAAAAATATATTATCATATGCCTAGTCCAATCTAGCTTCTAGTTTTAATCGATTTCACTAACATTTGGGAAACCATAGGCCAATTCTCGAGTCAAGTTAGTAGTCAAGCCACAAGTCTATGTATTAAGCCACGCAACATACAAGCCCAACATCGAGCTCCATATCCTGTCCACACCTCATCGACATAACAATAAAATTATTGGTACATATGAAGGCTATAATATATGGCATCCTAATTTATGTGGGATTTTATCCACAAATAAATAATAAAAAACGCAGAGGCTGCCAAGTGCTAGATCGCAGGTGCCCTATTGATCACTGATCGTTTTCAGATGTCATATATAGAGGTCAAAAGTACATAATGCCAAATGTCTGAGATTGTGGGTGCCTTGCACCAAGCTGAATCAAACGATGACATCAGTGCCACATGATTTCCAAGGTTAAGGTGTCTTGCACCCAGTAAACATGTTTCAGGTTACAGGTCCCAAAAGTTTGTGCAAAGATTGATCTCGATGTCTATCTTTACAGCTCCAGAAGTGGTATTTATCCGATCATATGTTTCACCACTAAAAATATCAACATGACTATTAAAACATGAATGGGTATCTAGGTTTTAAAATTTGTTAGCTTCCAGTATGAAGAACAAATGCATGACCACTTGTGCCTCTTCATTACGAAAAGCATATCGAGCCATGAATGCAGGAAAGGATCTGTCTGGTAGAAGTTGTCCATGAGACGATCTACAGGTCGACACACCAAAACCACAAGTGTTGATTTCTATCTCTTTTCTAATGATATAGATATTTAATTTCTTAGCAGCCAAACCTATATAACAAGAATGATTTCACAGATGAAGATCGCCCCTCAATTGAACACTTAACAAATCGGTAGCAACGATTTTCAGGGTTTCAATGTTTTCATCACAACTTTCTGAGATGGAAGTGGAAAAGTTTGAGAAAGAGATTCTGAATCAGTTGAAGCCAAGGCGGAATGTAGCATAGACTAGAATCAAGAAGCACCAATTCTTTCAGAAGATATTGGTTCACAAGATGCCACAGGGAGGATAAAAATTGATCTGAAAAGAACCTTTGAAAATTGATGCCTGGTACTATGGGGGAATTTTGACTTCCTTATCGAGCTCTAAATGGAGATTTGAAAGTACCATTGGAAATCTTAGGATTTCTATATGTCAATCGACTATTCAAGCATGTAAAACGGACTCTCCACGACTCATAAATTTGATTTTTCCCAAAGCAGTTTTCATTAAAACATCTGCGCTTTCAACAACTATTGTGCCTTGAACTTTTCTAGTTAGCTTTTGAAAGCTCTTCTTTTCAACAACTAAAGGGTCGGATTCAAGACAAAAGAGCTGGTGAAACTTGAGACAGACAGCGAAGGTGTATTTTTTCCCAAATCGAAGTTTTACTCAGCCAAATCTCTTGAAAACTCTTTCTAAAGATAGACATTGAATTATAATGTCCAATCTAAGATCCACTTTTGATGAAAAGGAGTTAGAGGAGGTGTTCAAGTTGATTTGGCACCTATTTTGGGGGCAATGAATTAGGGTTTATTTCCAAACTTGGAAAATTCAAATTTCATCTTCCTCAAGAGATATCAAACAGCCTTGGAAGGCTTATCTGCACAACACAGAGGTTCTACATGATATGAAGACCATAGAATGAGGAATTGACCTCATTTTGAGAATCTCTTCCTCTCTTTTTGTAAAATTGTTTTGACTCTCTATCTTTAGCATATCTGATTCATTCTTCTAGAATCTGAACTTTTATTGTAAATCTATAAAGCTAAAGATATTAGATGAACTAAGGGTTCATTCCTGGATACATTTTGATCTTGTACTATGAATGTTATCCTGATAATAGAATCACAGTCTTCTTCTGTTGTCAATGTCATATTTATTCATGTACTTCATTATTCTATACTTTATTTCAGTTTACCTCAGCTTCTAAGAACTGTTATCTTCTTATTAAGCTCATGAAATTGAATTAAAGGAATTCTTACTATCTTGTATGACCCTACACACTGTTGTACTTGGTTATCTAGACTAGTGTTCTTCATACCCTATTTCAATTACTCTGTCTGATCATTGATTTCTAAAAGCACTGTCTTATTCAAATGAATGATAAGTTGTTCTTCTCATTAGCCATTGAGTTATCCCATTGATCTAAGCATACAATTTATCATAATCTTAAGTTACCAAGCATCTTTGGCCTACAACCCCAAAGAGTTTCTTTGAGTGATAATAGGTCCTTTTCACAAAACTCAACCATGTGAACAAGCACCAGGCGCAAGATTCTCTCACATGATCACTGGCTGTGAACATGAGCCTAACCCAAAAGGTGTTTCATGGTTTCGCACGTCGGGTCTTTGCATGTGAATCACCCTAATTCTCCCGACCTCTGAAACCCCAATCAGAGCCTAGCGTGTACTAGTCCCTCCTTATCTTCCCTCAGTGTGACCTTTGTTCATGAGCCAGGGCTCAACTCTCAAGCGCGTCGCGATTTTGTGTATCGCGAACTCCTGATAGGATTATATCTTTTCTCCATGACCTTCCCTCGATCAACGACCACAATCAAGTCGTGTTTTCACATTTCATGACTTTGGAGGTTGGTTCACCTCTGTTCTCCCGATCCCTGATTTCCCGATATTTGTGAGCATCAGATCAATGGTTCACGACTCCCCATGATCTAACGACTCATATCGAGTCGCGATTTCGCGTTTCATGAATTTCAGAGTCTCCTTACCTCCATTATCTTGATATCCAAAATTGCGATGGTGCTAGATCAACAACCCAGATCTTTCCTTGGATCAACGACTTTGATCAAGTCATGATTTTGCGTTTCGCAGATCTTGGAGTCTCCTTACCTTCATTATCTTGATATACAAAATCGCAATGGAATTAGATCAACGACCTAGATATTTCCTTGGATCAATGGCTGTGATCAAGTCAGTATTTTTCATTTCATGATTTTGACTCTCATGGAGTCCCTTCAACACTTGGACGAATCCCAGATCTGTGCATTCCTTGCAGCAGATTCTTACGCAAGACTTCGTTCTTGTGGGTGACTGTGCACACCTTGCTGCAGTCGCTTTGCACTCCTTGCAAAGGGAAAGTTTTGTTCTATCCCATCACACACTCCTTTCATTCTATGTGCACACCTTGCACTCACTCAACATAAGAGAAACAATTGAAACTTATACTAACATTCATAGTTTCATCCATTCATAAAAAATTTCATTCATTTATGAAAACACAATAATGGAGAATTACAAACAATAACAGTTATATGCATTTGAGTCAATTTTCCTCTATCATATCCATTCAAAAGTAAATGGCTACAACTAATATCAAAGAAATAACTCAAAACTCAGAAAATTCCTACTAACTCGAAACAGCCTCATTTGGGCGTACAAAACCTCTATTTATCTCAGAGGTTCCTTAGGGTTCCCCCTGACTACTCGTCTGCTTGACAAACGAAAAAAAACTCTAACTGCTACCTAAGTTTAGTTACATTCAAGACTCAAAGTGAAACTCTTTGATCGCTCATGATCATTCCCCCTCCAAGCATTTGATCTTCCTCTATTTTTTGTCAGCTCCCCAAAATATCCATAGTAAACCCCAATGTTTGATGTTCCAAAATGATTCTCAGGTGCTAAGCTTTCCTTTTGTGTGTGCTTGTTGATGATGCTCCGGATCATACTCCCCCTGGACAAAAATTCATCGACTCTTGTCCATGAGTTCCTTCACCGACTTTCCATGCTTCTAGATATCAACTTCATTTTCCCAACTGGCATATTCTATTGGGTGTCCCTTCCAATTAACCAGATATTCAAGATAGGTCTTCCTCCTGGTCTTCTTGCCAATTCTCTGATCAATGATCATCTCCATCTGTGGTTTTTCTACTACAGGAATTTGTTTCTCCCACTGAATCTTATCTTGATCTTTTGATCCCCTTGCATCATCTTTCCAATAAGGATACAGGTATGAAACATTGAATATGGGAAATATGCCCACATCATCTATCATATCAATCTCATAGGTGTCTGCATCAAACTTCCTCAAGATATTACATGGCCCTATCTTCTTCATTTTTAACTTGTTATACGTTCCCCTAGGGAACCTTTCTTTCTTGAGATGTTCCAGAACCTGATCTCCCACCTCAAATTTAAGTTCTTTGTGATGTTTATTAGCTCTTCCCTTGTACTCTTGGATAGAGTTCTGTAATTCTCCTCTGATCTAGCTATGGATATTCTACATTTCTGCAGTAAAATCTTCTACTCTGGTGCTTCTGATCTCACTCTATCACAAGTCTCTCAACTTGGATACTCCCCTGGGTTTCATTCCATACAATATATAGAATGGGCTCCTTCTAGTTATTATGTTTGGCAATTTGTTGTATGAAAATTCTTCTTGTGGTAGAATATGATCCCACTGGTTATGATTCTTAGTGACCAGACTACTCGACAATTTTCACAACATTCCGTTTACCACCTCAGTTTGTCCATCTATCTAAGGATGATAAGCTGAGATGAAGGATAGATCCTTCCCCAAATTCTTCCACAGTTTTCTCCAAAAATTACCAAAAAAATTTGTGTCTCTGTCCGAGACGATGCTTCTGGGTAGGTCGTGAAGTCTCACAACTTCCTTGCAAAATAGATTTGCAACATGTGTTGCATCACTAGTATTCTGTCATGAGATAAAGTGTGCCATATTTGAAAATCTATCTACCACCAAAAATATGGAATCAAAACCTATTTGAGTTCTTGGTAGTCCCAACACAAAATCCATTCTTATCGCATGCGAAGGCCTCTCTGGTATCGACAATGGTTGATACAATCCAGTGTTCTGTCTTTTTCCTTTTGCATGTTGGCAGATTCTACATCTGTTCACAAATTTCACCACTTTTGTCCTCATACCTGACCAATAGTATGTACTGCTCAACTGTGCAAATGTTTTATCATGGCCAAAATGTCCATCCAATCCTCCACTATGCTTCTTCTTCAAAAGGTTGTTCCTCATTGAACATTTTGGTATGCATAACTGATTTCCCTTGAACAACAATCCCTCTTGAATCATATACTCTTCCCATTGTCTCCTATCTCTCAACACAGGATTCGTGCATGCTTCGTATTCCTCCTTGAAATTTGGATCATCACTGGACATTTACTTAAGGTGTTCAAACCCCAAGGTCTTGACCCTAAATTCTTGCATAATCAAACATCTCATGCTCAATGCATCATCAACTTTGTTAGCATTTCCAACAATATATTTTATGACAAAAGTGAAATTCTGCATAACCTCAATCCACCTTGCATGCTTCTGATTCAATTTTTCCTATTTGGTTATGAATTGTAAATCTTGGTTACTACTATACAAGACAAATTCTCATGGGAAAAGGTAGTGTCTCCACTTCTTCAGGGCTTGGATTATGGCATAAAATTCCTTATCATATGTGTAGTATTTTCTCTTAGTCTCACTCAACTTCTCACTAAAATAGGCAACCGTTCTATTATCCTGGCTCAAAACAACTCCAATTGCAACTCCACTTGCATCACATCTCACTTGAAATATATTTTCAAAAATTTTCAAGACCAGAAGTGGTCGTTTTGTTATTTTCTCCTTTAGTGTATTGAAGCTCCTCTCAACCTCCTCTATCCATTTAAAAGACTTTTTCTTCTTCTTTACTATATCAATCATTGGTGCAAAATTTCCACTGAAGTCTCTGATGAATTTCCTATAGAAACTTGCTAATCCATGGAAGCTTCCTACCTCAAACATGCTTCTCGGTGACGACCATTCTTTGATTGCTCTCACCTTTTCTGGATCCATCTTCAGTTCATTTGAAGAGATCACAAAACCCAAGTAAATGAGTTTTGTCTTCATAATAGAGGACTTCTTCAAATTTATCATCATCTTCTCCTGCTGTAGTCTTCTCATCACTAGTGTCAGGTGTCTCAAATGCTCCTCTTTAGTCTTGCTAAAGATCAGTATATCCTCCAGATATACAGCCACAAATTTTCCAATGAAGTCTTTCAGTGTTTCATTCATCAACCTCATAAAAGTACTCAGAGAATTTGTTAAGCCAAATGGCATAACAAGCCACTCATACAAACAATCATTTGTCTTAAAGGATGTTTTCCATTCATCACTTTCTCTCATTCTTATCTAGTGATATCCACTTTTCAAATCTATCTTAGAAAAGAAATTTGGTCCACTTAAACAGTCCATTAAATCATCCATTCTTGGCAAAGGAAATCTATACCTGATGGTGATCTTGTTAATGGTTCTTGAGTCTGTACAGATTCTCCATCCTCCATAATTTTTTGGACTCAACAAAGTTGGCACTACACATGGACTCAAGCTCTCTCTGACCAAAACTTTGTCTAACAATCCCTAGAATTGATTCTTTACCTCCTCATTCTCTCGAGGTGGCAGCCTATATGATTCTTTGCTTGGAAAACTTACTCCTGGTATCATATCAATATGATGCATGATACTTCTGATGGGTGGAAATGAGTTAGGCATCTCATCCACCACTATGTCAACATAATTATCCAACATTTTCTGAATTTCTTCAGGAAAATCATCCATTGGATTACTTGTAAGGACTCACAATAACAAATTGCATCTATTTTCCTTTCTTAACTTATTTCAAGAATTCCTTCCCACTCATGAGAAGTATGCTTGTGCTGGCTTCCTCTTTCATTTTTTTTTCCTCTGTTGGAAACAACATGTGTGTCCTACCATTCTTCTCCAAGGTGTATGTATTCTTCCTTCCATCATGAATGTCATTCCTGTCAAACTTCCATCGTCTTCCCAACAAAATATGACATACATCCATGAGAATTACATCACATAGGATTTCATCTCTATATTATCCTATCTTAAATTCAACCAGCATTATTTAGTAACTGTTACCTGGTGTCCTTTCTGCAACCATGAGACTTTGTATGGCTTTGGATGTGGGGCTGTCTCCAGCTCCAATTTCTCCAACATATTTCTGGAAACTAAGTTGTCAGTGCTCCCACTGCCTATTATCACCTTGAACACTATGTCTTTTGTCTTCCAGGTTGTCCTGAATAGGTTGTTTCTCCGCACTAGCTTCTCAACTTCTGCCTCTGGTTTTAGGAGAACCTTTCTCAACATTAGGGATGTTCCATCCTATGCTCCTTTTTCTTAAACATTTCTTCTCTATGCTTCTGAAATATGAGCTTCACCTTCTCTTTATTTATTTCTCTCGGGACATTCCCAATACTTATGTCTTGCCTTTCCATAGGTGTAACATCTCAATTCTCCTCCTCTGCCTCTTTCTCTTCCTCTGGAAGAACTTCTCTCATCATCTTGTCTTCCTTAGGAACTTCCTCCTCTTTCTGAGTGACTATGAAGTTTCTCAGTATCATCTTTGGATTTTTGTGCCTTGTCTTGGGAAACTCCCTTGCCTTTGTTTAGAATTGGGCTTCTACCTCTGCCTCACTGGTTTTGTTTTCTTGCCAACTTCTCCTCCACCTTCAGTGAAAATTGATAAGAATCTTCCACTATCCTTAGTGACATCATGTTGATATCATATTGGATTTCCTACCTCAGGTCATTTATATACCTGGAAAATTTGTATTCATCCTTCTCTCTTTGTCCAGTTCTGATGTTCATCTTGTAGAACTCCTTTGTGTATTCTTTAACTGTCATACCATTTTGTCTCAGGTTCTGCAGCTTCCTGAACAGATTAATCTGATAATATTTCGGCATGCATTTTTCCTTCATCTTGGCTACCATTCTATCCCAATTATTTATCTTTTGTTTTCCTTTGCTCCTCCTCTCAACCTACAGTTCATCCCACCACAATGATGCATTTCCTTTGAGTCTGGGGACAGCATGTCTCAACCTTTTCTCCTCATTGACATCTTCATAGTGGAAACATTTTTCCATGGATCTTACCCAATCCAACAGTTCTTCATCATCCAAATTTCCTTCGTACATTGGGACCTTTATCTTGGCTCAATCTCCCAATATGACAACTGCTCTTAGCAAGAGTTCTTCAACAACATTCTCTTCTGCAGCTTCTTCGACTTCTACCTCTTCACTCTCTGCAACATCGATATCTCCAGTATCAGGTGCTCTTCTTTGTGCTACCTCTGTAGCCTCTAATCTTGTGTGAATTTCTCGCATCTCTCTTTATACCACCCAATTGGCTAAAGTTTGTTCCACTTGTCTCCTTGGTGGTATTGTGTTGACTATATATCACACATAGAGTGTATCTTTGTGTTCTTTCGTCTCCTTTATCTCCTTCGCCTGAAATATATAGATGAAATTTCGCCTATGATACCACTTGATGTAGTGCCCCACCTCAGTAGGGTCTGCTCCCGGTCTCTGGATATTCTCAATCTTTGATCTAGAGAAGCTCTTCGATTCCCTGCTAGAATATTCAAGAAATGTCCAGAGGTCATTTTCATGAAACTCCGTCGTGAAAACAAGCACCAGGTGCAAGCTTCTCTCACGGGACCATTGGTTGTGACCCCAAGCCTAACCCAAAAGGTGTTTCACGGTTTCTCACATTGGGTCTTTGCATGTGAATCACCCTGATTTGCCCGACCTTCAAAACCCCAACAGAAGCCTAGCGTGTACTATTCCCTCCCCTATCTTCCCTCAATGTGACCTTCGGCCATGACCTGGGGCTCAACTCTCAAGTGCGTCAGGATTTTGCATATCAGGAACTCCCTATATGATTAGATCTATGGTCCACGACCTTCCCTCGATCGACGACTATGATCAAGTTGCAATTTTGTGTTTCGTGACTTTAGAGGTTGGTTCACCTCTATTTTCCCGATCCCCAATTTCTCGATATTTGTGAGCGTCAGATCGATGATTCATGACTCCCTATGATCTAATGGCTCAGATCAAATCACGATTTTGCATTTCACGACTTTGGGAGTTTCCATAACTCCGTTCTCCCGATATTCAAAATCGCGATTGTGCTAGATCAATGACCCAGATCATTTCTTGGATCAACGACTGTGATCAAGTCAGGATTTCACATTTCACATCTCTAGGAGTCTCCTTACCTCCATTCTCTCGATATTCGATATCACGATGGCACTAGATCAATGGCCTAGATCTTTCCTTGGATTAACGACTGTGATCAAGTTAGGATTTCGTGTTTCACAGTTTTGACTCTCACAGAATCCCTTCGACACTTATCTGAATCCTAAATCTATGCATTCCTTGAAGCATATTCTTATAGAAGACTTTGTTCTTGCGGGTGACTGTGCACACCTTGCAGTAGTCGCTTTGCACTCCTTGCAAAGGGAAAGTTTTGTTCTATCTCTTCTGATCTTTAGAATTGAAACAGATCCCGTCACGCACTCCTTGCGTTTTATGTGCACACCTTGCACTCACTCAACATAAGAGAAACAATTGAAACTTATACTAACATTCATAGTTTCATCCATTCATAAAAAAGTTCATCCATTTATGAAAACACAATAATAGAGAATTACAAACAGTAATAGTGCTATGGATCTGAGTCAATTTTCCTCTGTCATATCCATTCAAAAGTAAATGGTTATAGCTAATATCAAAACAATAACTCAAAACTCAGAAAATTCCTACTAACTCGCAACAACCTCATTTGGGCATAAAAAACCTCTATTTATCTTAAAGGGTCCTTAGCATTCCCCCGGCTACTCGTCTACTCAGAAAATGAAGAAAACCACTAACTTCTACAGAAGTTCAGTTACATTCAAGACTCAGAGTGAAACTCTCTGACATCTCATGATCATTCCCCCTCCAAGAATTTGATCTTCCCCTGTTCTTTGTCATCTCCCGAAAATATCCGCAGTAACCCCCAACATTTGAAGTTCCAAAATGATTCCTGAGTGCTGAGCTTTCCTACCACGTGTGCTTTTTGACGATGCTCCTACATCAAAAGTGATATATGGTTGATATTAGTTCTAACACTCACTTAAGATTTAGATTACATGTTTCATGCTATGAATGTTCATTAAATAGCTCAATTCACTAAAAAAATCAATTTTACTTTAATTAATTCCTTTTAACTAAAGTAAACTCAGGACTATAAGATTCTTTGATGAATTCCACATGCTAGACATATGCCAATGTGTAATTATTTGTCCGATGCTACCACCAACATCAACAGAGAGTGGGTAGTAGTGGAATCATCTATGTGGGAAAGATTCATACCATATTTTGATATTGTTTTCTATATGTGTTCTTATGAATGATGGTGGATAGTCATGCAAGGAAAGGAGAACTACAACCGGTCCCTCAAGGCCCCACGTGAGCCGCTTAGGAGGAAATATGTCCCTTTGGTTCCTCTCTTTTCCCTAGAGCAGAACAATAATCCCAACACACAAAGAATGGTTTCTTCTAAAGAATATGTGATAGAAGAATGAAAGATTACTAGTTCAATCCCCCTTAACCCCATTGAACAAACATGAAATTCCCACAAGAATAAAGATTTCAGGGAAAATCAATGGTGGCCATTGAAGCTAGAAGGGACAAACAAGATATCTCAGTGGATGAAGCTAAGAGGTTGGAAATGTGTGAAGAGGTGATGTAGCCCATCGTGGGTCGTTGAGGTCAAGTAACCAAGGATATCCCTCTATCAGGATACACAGATGCATGTGAGAAGCCTTCGGTGATTAATAATTGTGCATGTACAGAGGTGTTATCGTCATCATCAAATGTATAAAGATCTACTCATCTCATACATCAAAGAAGTGATGTGTCCTTTATAGGGCACCTCTGGGAAATAGTTTCATTATAGCTGGATTCCACTTCTTTCCATGGTGCTCTTCAGACACCCTCTAGGTTTCGAGCAACTCATTGGGAGTAGGAATGCTTTCGAATCTCCTGGATTTATTTGATTTTATGAGAGCAGGGATCCTGACAACCAAGATTCCAATGATGATTTTTTTCAAAATTGGTGCCAACAACTCATTCAGGAAACTGCTTCACAAGTGTGCATCCTGCACCCCATTATGGACAGGTATCAGGGATACCTTTTATTTGAATGCACTTTTCACAACATGTTTATCTATCTTAGTGATGACGTCCTTAGGGGGTTGCGATGACATTACTATCATTTTTTTTTATTGACGAGGACATCCAATAATTCATCACTGAATGGCATGCACATCTACAACCATTACTAGTTGAAGAAATAAACATTCTAGAAACATGCAAGAAGAACAATCAAGATTGTAAGAATTATGAGGATGTGAGTATACATGAGCAATGCACGATTCTCCCCATGGGGATCCAAATATGCTAATTCATTCAAACACCCTCAGGACCCACACCCTATGTAGAAGCAAACACATGCATCCAACCTCATGAGTACAAAACGACAAAGGAATGATCCTAACGTCTGCAGTTCTAACCCCCCAGCATGACAAGGCTTCGTCGAGATGGAACTGAAATTCACAACACTAATAAATGTTTTCTGAAGGAAATTGTTGCTGGAACAAAAAATACATTCAGAATATATTCATAGCATCGACCATCTCCATCGACAACTCGACTACCTAGCATCAATATCATACATTCTACCATAGTCTTCAGTTTCAAGGAATCAGTCCAGTAACCCTACTAAGATCCTTCGATTCAACCCGTCAACACCCATTCTAATGGATGCAAACACAGTTTGTATTCCATTGGCACCCTACTATATGAATTAACTAAGCTCCAATCCGACATTCTTATGCTACCACCCTACTGTTTGAATTAACTGAGCGCAACCACAAAATGGGCCAAGCTCATGCATAGTTATAGCCCTAGCACTAAGTGGACATTGCTCAACATAATCATACGTGTGAAAAATATCAAAAAGAGATTCATGATAATTAAGTATTAGAGAGTGACGCAAACCCCCTTGATGCAAACCCCCACCACCTCCTATGGCTCGCACGACCTCCTGGTCTAGGACCATTCATCTTCAGAGCTGAATCAACTCTTAGATCCCTACTAGATCCCTGCTCAATGCACACAGGCCCTCTAAAACCACTCCTTTACTATAGGTCCTTAAATATCTGAACCCCATGGGATACTTCTTCATGCCCCTTTCACCTTTAACAATCAAATTTGGTCTCTAGCCATTTGTTTCGACAGAAATCGCATATGACTGCGGGCTTAAAATCAAGCACCTAGCTAACAGGAACTACTTCGGCGCTCCAGAGCTTCGGTCTCTAGTAGTTCTAACAATACAACACCTCAACTCCTTCGAACACGCAAACTTGCAAATTCTACAACTGCTAAGGGAATTGACAGTTCATACTTTGCGCCAAAATCTATGGCTCGTGGAGATTTCGGGACTTTGAGCTTCGAGAGTCTTGTCCCAACAACAACACGAATCACCCAAACTCTGAATCAACGAACTAATATGCACTCCAAGATTTAGATATTTTTGAGACTTGAACCACACTTCCTTCCAGAGTGTCGAAATGATGAAGTGATGAATTGATGGATTTGCGATCCATCTGTCCCTCTACATAGACCATCGATATATACTCTGGCCTTCAGTCCTTTGAGATTTCTTAACTCAAACAGACTTACACCTCCATTTCCTCCAGAGTACCATATCTTCGAACTCTAATATCTAGTGATGCGTCGATCTCTGCGCCGACGATTAGGATTTTTTCTGGGCTTCAGAACTTCGGGAGTCACACACTCCTACAGTTAAACTTCAATTCTTATGAATTGTCATACTTTCAAACAATGTTGGATCTATGGATAGGTGTCCCCACAATTTGATGGTCCATATTTTATTTGGTTCTCGGGACTTCGAGAAGCTTTCCTTCTTTGAACCCAACACACAGAAACTATGAATATGTGAAGTCCGAAGGACTTCAGGGGCTAATGATTGTTCTACTTACCTTGATCCCATGATATTTTTTCCTCACGCTAATATCCTACTAATAGGGTCTATTTTCCCTTCGTGCACGACCCTCCTCCTACCTAGGACTAAATCCAGTGGCCCAGATTTCTCTACAGCCCATCTGACGACTGGTGTCACTCCTCCTCTGTTGTTGCTGCACCTTCCTTCCAAATGAAAAATTTTCCAATATTTTTCAAAGGATCGACCTCTGATTCTTCCTCTACATGACCAATTTCTTGGTCTCGTCCTATGTTTCCTCTCCTGAGCTTCAACACTTGAAATACTTCTGCCTTTGGCGCACTTCTTGCACTTAACCTTTCAAGCTCGACTAACACTTTGACAAAATGTTGTCTCTATGCACTCCTTTCACTCACCTCTACATAAATTTATACTATCCTTCCCGAGGTTTCAAAAATGTAGATGGTTTGGCCTCCGCACACCTTTCATAGGCTCTGTGCACACTTTCACTATTTCACCTGAGCTTGTACTTTCTTTGAATGTCAAAGCGGTTTCGTCCCTTTGTTCCACCAAATGATTTCTTGTGCCCTCCTGGAAACCTTCTCTCTTCCTCTAGATATTTACCAACACTTCAACAATGTGTTGTATTCATGCACTCCTTGCACTCAATCTTGTTTGAGTATTGAACCTTAAAATCTCACATTCTTTGAGAGTGCCCAGTAAATATGATGTGCACTCCTTGCACTATTCCTTATGAGCTTGAGAGTGATTCTAGTGTGCCCACCTGGAACGCTCCTCACAGAACTCTTAAACAAGTTCTTACGCACTCCTTGAGTTGGCCTCTTAGAGTTTTCTAACAACTCTACGGTGCACTTTTTTCACAGTCGTGAGATCCCAGAAACATTCAGGAAACTACAGTGATAAGGGATTATATCTATTCCTACAAAGAGAACATGCATGCACTACAAACATATATAAACATACACAACAACCATTCAAGTGCATTTAGAAATCAAATATAAAAAAATACAAAAACTCATATATAGGGAAATATGTTCTTTGTATTAATATTGAATGTTCTTTACAATGTCTACGAAATTGGACTACAACCGAGTCTCAACTCTCTCTCTCCTCTCCTCTTCTATTCTCCTCAATGATTTTTACTAACTGTGAACTGGGCATATATTACATTGATTTATACATGAGGGTCTTCTTGATCCTTCCCTCCAGATTATTCTAGTTCTTTTCATTTCGCAATTAAAGAAAACTACCACTAAGTTTATTACATTAAATGGGTAATTACATCCCAGCCATGAGTCCATAATTGATATCTATATAACTAAAACTTATTAAAGGCTACTTTACACTTAGCCTGTACAAATACAATGGCTAAGAATTCCTTGAGCCTTTTCAAACTTTAATTACATTAAATTTTGTTAATTTTGATATTTCAACTCAAAATTGAGAAAACTGACGCTTCTATCTTTGTGATCTGCTCCCTCCTAGTGCACTGTTATGCTAGTTTCTTATGTGCTGATAAGTTGGAGAGATTCTATCTAATGTTTCCATAAAATTGTCATAAAAAAAAAAATTCCCCTCCTTTCCTCTTAAAGACCTTAAACTTCATTACTTCGTTAAGATCCATATCGAACCTTCTTGCTACTTAGTAAGGTGAATTAAAGGACTTTACCTAAACATAACCACAAGGGGGGTGGATATATTTGAATTCACAACAAGGATCTATTTGCAGTTGTATAGTAGTTCATATTTATCCTTCATATAAACTATACTACCGGCCTCCACAAAACTATTTATATTTATATATGTATATGTATATGCTACCATAATATAGTCAAAACTTCTAACCTCGCCAAATTGTTTATGTTCATAGGTATTTCACCATAACTTATGCTCCCGATTGCAAAAGTAAGGCATACCATGGGGTATCCACATATGATCATCTTTAAATGTTGAGGTGTTAAAATGATTTCCTCGGAAGTAGAGATAGATACTAAATAAATGGATTTTGGTTAGTGTGACAGTTCTCCCATGTGAGCATTATGATATGTACAAAGGTTTCTAAAGGTTAGTTATACTTGTTAAAAAATTATGCTTAGCAGTCATTCCTATCTGGACCAACTCTGGCATAAGGTTTCTTTTATTTAACAGATTTGATGATCGCAAGGGAACCCTAACCAAAACTGAAGGTAAGGATTAAAATGAGAAATTTCGGCCTATCTTCCATCATGATTATTCCTTGGATATGAGGTGGATTCTCTTGGGTGTGATCGTAATGGAGTAATGGCTTCTGTCCAAGATAATTAAGGCGTTCTGAATGCATTTCCTTTGACACTGTCGCATGTTTTAAAGTGCCCCACTAAAAATTCACCAACTTTCCCTAACTATGAAGCTTAGGTACAGACACTCATTAAACAACAAAGAGACTAGCCGACAATTATCCAAAGACTACCATTCCATTTTGATTTTGGCTCTGTGTATTTCGTGCTAAAAAATCTCACAGATGCTTCTAGTTATCAATCCTTTCTCGTGTATCTCTATTTAGACATTGGATCTGTGTGTTAATCCTTCGGAGTGGGAAAACTATTGTTCTGGAGGTCGTTACTCAGCGAACCAGTCGACCATGTCCAACTACCTAGTAAGTTTCAACTGACTATTAAACAACAGAGTAGAGTCTTCGACGGTTTATTACGGTGATGGTCATTTCATTCTGTAGTTCCTTTCCAAGTTTAAGTACGTTCTCCCCTTATTGCTAAATCTTACTATGCTTCGAGATTAGCTCATGTACTGAAGCCATTTGGACTATTTGTTCATCCCTATCTTGGCCTTCCCGAAAGTCACAACACTCTGAATACTCGTTCTATTTTAGGAGAAATGCCAGTTAAATCTCTGGGAAAAAGGGCACTTAGGTTTCCACTGGGTCCTAAAATCATTATTCCTTCTCACTCTTACTCTATGGCTATATGTCGTGGTCCAGTGTTGAATGCTTAGGAAGTTTCATTAGATTTATTTTTCAACCTATGTGTAACCCTCTATGTTGCTTCTCATTTTTCCTTTCGTGATGGGTGTGTTTCTTCGTCGGTGCTCTTACAAAGACTTTTAACTGGGTTTTTTGCCAGAAAGTTATCTTTAAAGGATCAATTATTCTTGTTTGGGTATAACAGAGGAATCCATCTCAGTTTTTCTCGTATAGTTTATAGAAAGATTCCTTATAGTGGGTGACCCTTGAGTTGATAGCTTTGGGTAAATTTGAAACGTAAATTTCTTCTGTTGGATGAAAGTCGATGAGTATTTTCTTTGTATTGGTAAACCTATAAGCTATAAGGAGATTCCTCAGGGTCTGGTTATGACATTCTTTACATTAACTGTTTGATTCCTTGTTACTTTCTGTGAATTCGATTTTGGACAGGTTTAAAACAAGTCTTTGGCACAACTCGACTTATAATGTTTATGTATTAAGGAAAAACTAACATTGTCGTCTCCTTTGTTTAAATTCATTGGTTACTGTACTGTCTTTGTTTCTTATTTATCTTCATTTTGTTTAAATTATTGGTATAAGTCACTAATGATGGGCCTTGTTGATGCGAGGTACCCATCAGGGGTTTACAACACCCTCTTTCCTCGTCTCGACCATCTATCAGATAGAAAGAGACAAGACAAGGATCTGATCTTGCGCATCAAAAGATGAGTGTCTCTCTGGGAAAATTAAACTGTTGGTTCAACATTTGTCCATTCTATTAAAGTTTCGTTAGCGTTATTTCATTTACATGTTATTAATAATTTTAGGGTATTCTTTTGCAGAGATTTAGTCTACTCAAGTTCTAGATATCCACCCTTGTTCTTGGCAAAAAAGGTATTCGGGTTCCGATCCCATCTCTTCTCAACTTTAGCTCTACAGGTTCTAGGAAATGGAGGTTGTGGATCCATCCAATTTTTCCATTCCAATAAGTCTTGTTTTCGCCTTCAGTGTTATAAGGGATCCATGTTCCATTTTTGAGTTTTGAACAACTATGTAATAATTTTCTTTGATATTGAACTATAGTCCTTGTCGTATGTACTCGGAATGACACAGTAACTCACAACAAGTTTTGTCTCTAGCTTTTCGAGTACCACATACTGTTACAAAAATTATTACAGTCAAGATATTTTGACTTACATGTGCTCAAACTTTCTGTTCCGACACTAATATAATTACCAGAATTTCGCTATGGTCATAGAGTCATGGGTACTCCCATATTTTACTGTATTCGATTTATATTGAAAATAAAAAGAATTTATCTCTAAGGCTAGGAAAAAGAAAACTCAGCTCGCATTGTAGCTACGAATGAATTAAAATTCTATTATATGATTGCATTTACATTTCTGTCAGAATAGTCTATCATGGACATAATATAGGAACAAATCAAATATTTATACATTCTGTTGTAGACATTCAATCTCAGTTTTTCTCCTATGACGTCTACACAGATTGCCAATAGTAATTAGGCCTGTATTTTTGTTTTAATTAAGGATATAATTATCTCGTGGAATACTAGTTTTTGTACTAGTTTTAATTATAGGCTATGTGGAAAAGGAGGTATCAAATAAGTAAAAAAAGATCTTAAGATTTTACCTGTTGATAATATCAAGGCCCTGTATCTAAACTTAGTTTTCCAAAAGCGTTTACACAAAGGCAGTTCTGAAAAGGAAATTTCAATGAACTATAATTTATCCTACTGTTACTCTCATATAGTAGTACTCTAGTTTCTTTACATAGGTGATTGCTCCCATAAATTAACCATACATAATTATTTAATTCCGTCATAACCATTAAAAGGTAAGATCTAGCATTTGTTCAGAATTAAGTCCAACCGTAAGAGTCATTCTGAATTGGATTTGAAGGGAATTATGTCAATATTTATGCTTTGTTCACTCGGACAGATCTCCCTAGTTGTCATATCAATTCAGAAGTAATAGATGCACCATACCAACGATTTAATCATTTAAAAAGAAATGGAAAATAATTAAATTAATAATTAACACATCCATTACATCAGATATATAATAATCCAAATAGAGAAGGAGAAGATTAACATATTTGAACTAGTTTGTAGGGAAGACAAAGGGAACAACCACATTCCTCCCAATCGTAGAACAAGGCAGCCAAATCACTTGCCCGATTCACCCCCTAGCCTGACCATGAGTCCATGAGGGAAAACTTGGAATATCCTCTTCAACAATGTCTTCCGCTATCAGTACTTTTCTCCTTGCCTCACTTTCAACAATCAGTGTTCATAACAACAAGTAATCAGTAGTTCTTTCCCCAACATACTAGGTAGCGTCTTGCCTCCTCACATATGCTATATATCAAAACAATCTTTTTGCCTAGGTCTTTTTCCCTCCCTTGGGAATTTTTGCAGCTTTCTAAATCCCTAATTTTTAGGGGTTGCCAATGGCCAATTCCTTGATTTTCCACTTGTAACAATCATCCCTGAGGTAGTTCCAACATGTTCCCCACTCACGGAGTTGTGGTCAATTGATTTTAACATGGTTGTTCCATTTGTCCTCCTACAATAATTATAAATATTATGTTTTCATACAAGTGTCATAGTCAAATAGTTAGTTGGGTCAAGTCAGGTCTCTTCCCAACAGTCAAAATCATTAATTACAATTTACTAAATTCAAAATTCGGAATTGCCATAAATGGAAAAAAAAATCCAAATTCAAATTTACCAAAAACATAATCATTTTCCTAATAAATTTCAAATTCAAAAGTAATAATTTTTTTTATTTTTTTTTGCAGATGTCACATTCTCCTACATCATTCTCCTCTGATGAAAAAAATTGGGAGCTCCTTCTCATGGCTACTCTGATGCTGCTATTGAGATCCTTCTGGGTCCCAAACTTCATTTTGGAGTTGTCCCTCTACTCCTCTACCCTGTTGTTGTTTTTGTTTTCCTGGTGATGTAGGATATCCTCTTGTCAGCCTCCACTTGTTGTCGAATATCTTCTTTGCTAACCCCAACATCACCCTCCTTATTTCATCTATCTTCTTGTCCAGCTTGTTCATGGGTTGGATTCTTTCATGCAATATTCCCTATTGCCGCATCTCCTCCTCTCCACATAGATCAAGGGAAATATCATTATGATCTCCCATGCTAACTTCATCACCTGTGTCTCTTGCTTGCCACTCCACTGCAGACTCCAATTCTACAATGATGTTACCAAGGTTTTTCTCAACCATCTCCCCTGAGAGTTTTATTTTTTCCAGTTCCTTTGCTCTCATGTTATCTCCTTTCACTGGCATAAGTTTAGCATTTTCCAGTTTCTCCTCATGCTAGAATTTTTCTCCGCTCTTCACAAACACATCCTTATAGAAGTCTTCCTTTGTCTCTATATTTCTTAAGCAATCCTCCAACATCGTCAATTCCTTCTCCCATTAAGTGAGAATTTTATCTGAATGATCCTCTTCCTTCTTCTCTTGGACACATTTTGATGTCTGCTCCTTCTTGTTCTTCATGACAGTGTTTGTTGGTTGTCCTTCTTCTGCACCTGCAACACATAAACCATCCTCTGTTTGACTACTTGACATGAATGTGTTGATTCCCCCAATGATCATAACACACCCTTGATCTTCCTCTTCTCCGTACATCACTCCTTGTTGATATGAACTCTTCTCTGAGTTCATGAGACTCTCATAAAGTCTCATCTCCTCTTCCTTTCCAACCAAGAAACCTGAATTTCCTTTTCTTCCTTCCTTATAGTCTATGAGATTCTCGATTGATCTCTTCTCATTGCCCTCCTGGAAAAATGAAATATATTCAACTGATATCTCTTCCTAATCACCAAGGCTTTCTCTAATTTCTGGCTCAAAGACGTGAACTATTTCTTCCTCTATGTTACTAAGGGTTTCCACATGCCTCATCCACCACCGCAACATCTTCTTTTTCCTCCTGGAAATCAGCTACAAGATAGGTCACTTCAATTTCTTCTTCACAGGCCACTGATACCTCCAGCTTCCTTGCTCTTTTTTTTGCATCAACCTGTCAAACCTTTCTTGGGTCTCCTTGAGCTCTTTGTCCATCTCATCTTTACCCTGCCCTCTTGGAAAGTGTGTTGTTTGTTACACACATGAAAAAATTTCTTCACAAACAGAGCCTCAATAATCTATCTTCTTATCCTTTTCCTGATGTCTACAAACAAAAATCCTCTCTGATACCATATGATGCAAACCCCCTTGACACAAAACCCTACCACCTCTTAGGGCTTGCACAACCTCCTAGTCTAGGATCGTTTGTCTTCAGAGATAAATCAGATCTCACATCCCTGTTAGATCCCTGTTTAATGCACGCAAGCCCTCTAAAACTCCTCCTCTACTATAGGTCCTTACAGATATGAACCATGCGGTCTACTTCTTTTGGCCCCTTTCACCTTTAAGGATCATATCCAGGCTCTAGCCCTTTGTTTCAGTGGAAATCGCATATGACCACAATATTCAAACTAGGTTCCTAGATAACAGGTGCTACTTTAGTGCTCTAAATCTTCAGGATCTGGGAGTTTTAACAATACAACACCTCAACTCCTCCGAACACATGAACTCATGAATTCTAGAACTACTATGGGAATTGACAGTTCATACTCTGTGCCAATATCTATGACTCAAAGAGATTTCAGGACTCTGGGCTTCAGGAGTCATGTCCCGACAACAACACAAATCACCCGAAGGCTGAATCGGTGAACTACTTCGTGCTCCGGTATGTAGAGATATTCACAACTTGAACCACACTTCCTTCTAGAGTGTCGAAATTATGAACTGACGAACTACTGGATCTGTGATCCACGTGTCCCTCTCAATAGATGGTAGAGATCTACGCCAGCCTTCGGGACTTCGAGATTTGTCGACCCAAACAAACTTACATCTCCATTTCCTTTGGATTACCAGATCTCTGAACTCCGAGATATGTTGACGTGTGGATCTCTACGTCGAGGATTAGGATTTGTTCAGGGATTCAAAACTTCAGGAGTCACATAGACTCTTGTAGCTAAACTTAAATTGTTATGGATTTTCGAACTTCAGAACAATGTTTGATATGTGGACACGTGTCCCTTCAATTGGATGGTATGAATTTTATCTGGTTCCCAGGACTTCGAGAAACCTTCCTTCTTTGAGCCCAACACACAGAAACCTATGAATATGCGAAGTCTGAAGGACTTCAGGAGATAATGGCCATGCTACTTACTTGGATCCAATGGTTGTTAGTCCTCACACTCAGATCCGATGACTTGGGTCGGTTCTCCCTTCGTGCACATCCCTCCTCCTACCTGGGACTAAATCCAGTGGCCCAAATTTCTCTACAGCCCATCTGACGATTGGTGTCTCTCTTCCTCTGTTGTTCTTGCACCTTCCTTCCAAATGAAGGATTTCTAAATATTTTTTGAAGGCTCAACCTTTGCTTCTTCCTCTGTAGGATCGATTTCTTGGTCTCTTCCTAGGCTTCCTCTCCTGAGCTTTGACACTTGAAATAATTTGGACTCTAGCACACCTCTTGTGCTTACCATTTCAAGATTGACTAACACTTTGACAAAGTCTTGTCTCTGTGCATTCCTTGCACTCATCTCTACATAAATTCATACTGTCTTTCTTGAGCTTTCGAACCTGTAGATGGTTCGGCCTCTGCACACCTTCCGTAGGCTCTGTGCACACTTTCACTATTCCTCTTGTGCTAGTAATTGCTTTGAAACTCAAAGGGGTTTCGACCCTTTTTTCAACCAAATTATTTCTTGTGCCCTCCTAACAACCTTTGATCTTCCTCCAGATCTTTACCAACACTTCGACAGTGTGTTGGATTCATGCACTCCTTACACTCAATTCTCTTTGAGTCTTGAACCTCAAAGTCTCACCTCCTCACTCCTTGTGTCGACTCTGAGAGTGTTCAATAACTCTGATGTGAAATCCTTGCACTATTCCTTCTGAGCTTGAGAGTGATTCTAGTGTGCCACCTGGTATGTTCCTCACAGAACTCCTAAATGAGTTCTTACGCATTCCTTGCACTTGCCTTTTAGATTTTTCTAACAACTCTAAGGTGCACTCTTTGCACAGTCGTGAGAGCCCAAAAATAGTCATGAAACTACAAAGATAGGGGATTCTATCTATTCCTTCTAAGGGAATAGGCAAGCACTACCAAAATTTATAAACATACACAATAACCATTCAAGTGCATTAAAAAAACACATATAAAAATACACATAAATTCATATAGAGGGAAATATGTTCTTTGTATTAATACCAAATGTTCTTTATAGTGTGTACAAGACTGGACTGGAACTGAATCTCATCTCTCTCTCTCCTCTCCTCTTCTATTCTCCTCGGTGATTTTTACTAACTGTAAACTGGGCATATAT